>NW_011627000.1:88784-126732 GCF_000204515.1 Acromyrmex echinatior | reverse complement strand
TGTTGCGCGGTGTCCCAGTCTCCGTCGCAGTGGAAACAGCGCGCGGTCGGCTCCTTTCTTATTCAACGCAGGTATTCCCCGAAACAGCCGTGTCCGGTGAGCACCTGCGTCATGTAGTATGAGAGTTCGCCCCATCCCCTATCAACCCATTCCTCTAAGCAGGGGAGGATGGCCTTCACGGTCCGTTGTCGGCGGGTTGTTCTCGAGAGTGGCACGCCACTCCCGAAAGACCCGCCGACAGGCCTTCCCGCTCAGTCGGTCAACGGTTATGATCCCCCACGTAGCCGGATGGCCTTAGGTCTTCGCCAGGGCGTCAGCCACATATTCGGCAGGGGGGATCCCCGCGAGGATCACGGCGGCCGCGTACGACACCGTCCTGTAGGCCCTACAGATTCTTAAGGCCAGTCGTCGTTGCACACTGTGCAATCTGCCTTGGATACGTCGATTGGCCAGGGCCTCCCCGCTCCATATCGGGGCCCCATAATATGCCCCGGACAGGACGGCGTGCATATACGCCTGCCTGACCGACGCATTCGGATCGCGAAGATTGGGCATGAGGCCGAGCAGGGCATCCGCTCGGCCGCTCGCGGAGCTAATCTGTCGAAATGCTCGACAAAGTCCCAGTGACCATCCAGGGTGAGGCCCAGATACTTGATGGTGGGCCCCATCGGGACGCGAATCTCATCCACCACGATGTGCGCCTGAGGGGGCACCCCGCTCCTCCCGTTATGGAAGAAGATCGCTTCCGTTTTTGCGGGGACCCAGCTCCCTTATGGAGCCGACCACGCACGCCATTGCGACGTTCGCCATGCACACAGCTCTCTCCCAGGTCGTACCCCCGGCCACCACCAGCGTGTCGTCTGCGTAGCAGACCACCAATAGATTGCCCTCCTCGTCATTAGGCGGCAGCGGGGCATCGATGCATCGCACGCGCGCAACATAACGCTCTCGAACCACTCGGCCTCCTCCTCCATCGTGTTGGCCGCGTTGCGCTCCGGCCAAGTAGAGGAGAGAAGGCTCATCTCGAAAGCGCCGGAGTCCAACTTTCGCAGGGTCCATCGACATTCCTCCTTCTCTCGGTGGCGTCTACGCGGGGGTAGACACCAGCTCCATGCGGATATAAACTGTGATAGGACAGTTCGCCCAGGGAGCCGGTGTTCACGTGCCATCCCTTGATCTCAGGGGCCGCCGCGGGAGTCGCCCACGTCAAGTCGACGATGGACTCCCCCAGGCTCCCAAGAAGGTGTTGGCACGGCTTCTGTTAAGCAGAACGAGGCCGTGCCTCGCCGCCCACATCATCGATGTAATCCTTGCTTAAAATGTTTTAGGAACAATTATATTTTTTATGATTGTCCCAAAATATAACTAAAATTATAATCACTTGAATCAATTTTATGGTAATTCCAACTATTTTTATGGTTATAATAATTATAATTATAGTCATTTTAAATTGCCAACTGCACACATTTGTTGCTAGAACTATATACATAGTTATTGTTATTATTACGTTATTATAGCAATAATAATCATAATTATAGTAATATATAATTACAAATACCAAACATTTTTCTCTCAATGTATCACTCTTCCGCCAATATCTAGTGTTGCTCGGAAACACTTATATCAGGTACTATCAAGTGCAAAAATGGCTAGGCTATGAGCTCAATCCTGAAGACTGGAGATGGATAATGATAACAAATATTTTGGAACCAATTCAAACTTTCCTATCTACTCCAGACATTTTTGTTAAATTCGATTTTTTGCAATTGCTCCAAAGGCTGTGGAGCAAACTGTGGCTGCAGGAAAATGGCTTGCATTGATCAGTAGTGTGTTGTAATTATCATGACCAGTCTTGTCTTAATGCAGCACTCGATACAACAGATACAATACAAGATAGCTATGTAAACAATTATGAAGAAATAGATCCTGTTGATTTCTTAGTAAAAGCTATGGAAATCGAAGAAGTTAATTCAGAAGCAACAGCGATTGAGTTAGCACTTGATTTTGAAGAAGAGGAAACAGAAGAAACTAATTAATTTTATTTTTTTTTTTCAAAAAAATATTGTGGATTAAGTCTACAGGCGAACCACATTAAAAAAAAAACGCGCTTAGTACTCTACCTCTGAAGTAGTGTGGAAAGAAGTGCATTACGTTTTTGAGAGCATGACTCTTCAAACTTCGAAGCCGTAGTACACGGAAATGGTTGCTCCTAGGAAAAAAAATCTCGTAGGACTTTTTTTGTAAAGAATTTCCTCGTCTATAAATGTTGTAATAACTTTTTGTAGTAGAACTAATTTCGAGATCAATTTCGCGAACATCTTTTTTTTTTACATTTGATTCTCTATAAAATTTTAAGTATTTACATCAATGGGGACTTTTTTGACATTGCACAGTGGGCCAGACGACCCGATATCTTGGCCAAAATTCAAAATGTTGATGGATTGACATAAAACTCGGTGTCTAAAGATTTGTGGGATCACTGATTTCGAATCCGAACTAAAAAATTTAGAAATTCAAAATGGCGGACGAGAATGCTAAAAATGCTCCAATTGCTGTCAAATTTGATACTTAGGGGCTTTTATGGTCGCTGATTTTGAATCTAAACTCAAAATTTAGATTTTAGATATTATAAATGGCGGATCCAGAATGGAATAGAATGTTAAAAAAAAATGTCAAACCTTGACGAAAGATATTGTGATTTTAGAGTCGTTGATTATAAATCTGATATCAAAATTATTGAAAAAAAATGGCGAATTCAAAAAGCGGATTCGAATGTCAAAAGATTTTGGCAGAAATCGGTATAAGGCAGTTTTCGAGGTCACTTATTAGAGAGAAATGAAACACATTTCGTATATTAAAAAGAAAATATTTTTATTATAATTTTGTCAAACATTTGCACTTACCTAACACCACGGAGACGAGTAAATGCATTATGCATTATGTATATATGTGTGTGTGTGCGTGTACGTGTGCGTGTGCGTGTGTGTGCGTGTGCGTGTGCGTGTGTGTGTATTTATTATTCACTTTATTATGCGTTTATTATACAAATTATTTATTATACAATAATAATTTACATCATTTAAAAAAAAATAATTTTACTTTTTAAACTAATTTGTTTGATATTCAATATATATAGATGTATAAAAACGTTTTAAGTAAGTACCGCCATTGTGAATTTCTAAATTTTAAGTTCAGATTCGAAATTAGCGACCTCAAAAACCTCTGAGTACTCAATTTAACAACAATTGGAGCACTTTTAGTACTTTTGATCACTTTTTCTGGTTTCCTGGCCCATTATTATTTCTGGGATCAAAATGGACAGCTAGTGGCAGCACATATGAAAGTCAATCAACATAGAAGTACAATAGTATTTATAAAATCGGATTCCGCAATGAAACTTCGGAAAATTTTTGATTGATACATACAATAATTTAATGTCACAATACTGCAAAAGAGCATGCTTTAAATCGTACTATTAAAAACAAATTGAACCTTCCTTATGCGAATTACGATTTAGAAATCATATTTCATGATTTTAATTATAAAATAACATTCAAAACATTAGAGAATAAATATATATTACACAAGGGATGCTATTTGCGTCAAAACCATCAATTGGCAATTGTAGTCAACTTTCTAAATTAGAACATATGTAGACACAAAATTAATAATCGCATTATTCTGAAATTTTGCATAAATGTACATTTATTCCTTTAGATAACAATAATAACCTTTCTGAATCGCTGCCAATTACTTTTGGTCACTTTCGGCCAGTTTTCTCCTGGCCCACTGTGCATTGTTTAGAACGACGAAATAAAGGTGCATGCAAAAATTCTAACTACTATTTTTTCTACAGATTTGCTCCATTTTTGTCTAATTTTCCTGAACTATCATGTATGGTCATGTGCAACGCTGGTTAGTAAATAGATGATATAAAGTTAAAAGCTATCTATTATCGAAAAAATTTATTATCGAAAACGAATATTTTTCAACTGGCCGATGAACATGAACATGGCAAAAATGACGTATCTTAAAAATCAGGAAATAAGTTTCGACACATTCGAGCTTTTTACGTCGCAATATCTCCTCATATGGCATGTAGAGAAGAAACACTTTTATTATATATTCCGAGCGGATGCAATCGATTGAGCACATTTAAAACTTGATCGGTTCAGCCTTTATTGAAATCTAATAATCTCAATTCCCCGCAATTCCTGATAGTGGTATCAATATGTTTCATAAATCATTTGTTTGTATCGTAAACCGTATATGTGTAAGGCGCATTTGATCGGTAAGACAACTTCAGCATCTCCTTAAATTCTTCCATACGAGTCAAGTTACGTCTATACGTAGATGGAGATTCCAGAGGTGAAGAGAGACAGCCGGATCTTCTTTTCATCTAGAAGCGAAAGAGAAAGAGAAACTGTAGCCGATTGCATTTAAAAGAAATAATGGCACATATCCATAAACAATGTCTGCATAACAATGTACTGTAAATGTGAATGACTTGTGAAACAAGTGTAGATAACTCAGGACAGCATGTATTTTTGTTAAATTCAATCAAGGACGATTAAATTTAACAAAAATATATGCTGTCTCAAGTCACCCACATTTACGTACACAGTATTTGAAAAAAGACATCATCTAAAGCGCACGGAGACACTTTTTCCGTGGCATACATCGCCTTTGGTCTATTTATATATTTCTCGGTGATTAGAAAAAAAATGAAATTTTTTTTAACAGAGGGAAACAAGATATGTAGTATTTTGTTTCATTGACGTTAAATCTGTGCTTTCGAGTCATTTTCTTTTAATAATTATAATAATAGTTTATATATCTAGCCACATCACAGTGAAAGTTGGATAGTTGTTTTACATGAAAAGGATAAATGATGAGAGAGTAGACGGTGGGAACTTGATTTATGCGAGAGACGTATTATAAAACGATAAGTTTAAAGTCGGAGATAATGTTAGGAGATAAATTTTGGTACATGTGCGGTGATGACGCTATTCCATCATTATCTCGATGTTTATGCGTTTAACGGGACGATATAATAACAACGCGTTTTTCTGTTTCATAGGGTCGACACACCAAAACCGGTCAGTTGGCGGCCATCAAGGTCATGGATGTCACGGAGGCAAGTATTCGATCGATGATTCGCAGCGAATGATCATTCGCAGCGATGATGTTGTGGTTTAATTACCTTTTGCTTGGAAAGTTCAACGATACGAGGATGTTGGTTTCACTTCACTACCGTGGCACGAATCATAGTCGCGATCATCTTGGAAACGCGAAAAGTTTCGTGAGATAATGAGATATGATGTATCATATTTGTATTGATAGAGTCGGCTTTGAGTACGGCGATGTCTGCAGCCATTGGAAAAAGACAACTTCTTTTAAAATATGAAAAAATGTCTGTCCACAAATAGATAAGTTTTTATCAGCCAAAGAGACGTAAATGCAACATACGAAACTATTCTGTATTCTTTACGTATCATCAACGTCAGCGAAAGACAAAGATTGTTTCTACGAATCTGCGAGCGATACAATTTAATACTTGACGGTTTCCAGAATCTAGAATGAGTAGATAATATCACGAAAGAAATGTATGGTTTTTTTATACGAATATGCTCTTTCCAATTTGTTGGATGATTACGAAAGTTTAATTTGATTTTCAATTATTTGACTATATGCTTTCTGGTTATTGGATTCTAATCCTGACAACAATGAATTTTATATTTTGTATTATAGGAAGATGACTACTTGGAATAAATTATTAGCACGTGTGCGCTTTTCTTTTATATCATCATCGTTACATTTATTATAGCTTATCAAGAAATGATTTTACAGTTACACAGATATGAATTATCTCGTGATGATACTTATCTAATAGAATATTCCTATCAAACAGATTTTCTTCACACTTGTTTTTCTATTTATATCTAAAGTAAGGATATAGCATTAATATTATCATTACACTGCACTTTTAAGCGTTTCTTATCACGTAAATCGATTAAAGCAAGATGAGAATTCAGCGTTACGATTATGAGATTGCACACATTTCTCTCTCTTTCATTCTATTTTTCCATATCCTTTTCTCCTTTCTCTTCATTCCTTTTCTTGCTAGTGCCTTCTTTTCTTTTCTCTCATAACGTATCTCATAACGCGTGCGTATCGCTTAATGCGAGTAAAGTTTCGATTCTACTTATCTATTTAATATATCAGACTGCTTTTTTAGACAAAAGAATTTTATTTTTAGTCTAATCTGTTTGCCTTAATCATCATTGTATTTATAAAGTTTATTTTTGCACGATTACTGCGTATGCAGTAATTGTTTGAGTATAGAATTTATATTAAAATATCTAGGATATGTTCAGAACTACACGAGAATTACTATAGAACTCACAGAACTATTGAAAATTGATCAGCGTCTTATCTTGGTTCCTAAAAGTGATTTTTGGGGGGAAGAATCATTAAAAATTGAAAATGACGTTTATCATCAGAATTCATCTAGAACTCATTTAGAATTATGTATCTTTTAAAATCCTACAAGATCTGTGATTGAAACTTGCGTAGGACAAAGATGCTGCGTGAATCTGGCGTCTCAGTTTATTTTTTTGTTTTTTTTAGTTTAAAGACTTTTTTTGGTTAAAATTATTAGTTTAGTTCATCTAGAACTATGAAACCATAACTCAATAATTAATGAATTTCCACGAAACACCAGTTTCACACACATTTTTATTATTAAAATATGTAAATAATAATATATACCTGTTTACTTTTTGTCTTGTGTAATATAAAGCTTATTCTACAATTGCGGCGTAAGCGTAGTTGTAAGTGGTTGAAGTTGTAAGAATTCATCAATCCTAATCGAATATTCTCTCCTTATTCGGTTTTGATTGATTAATTCTTATAACTACGCTTATACAATAGGGAGTTTGCATTAAAAAAATAATACATTTTTTTTATTTATTATGGAAATATGCATTATTGTAAATTTATGTATAATAAAATTTGTAATTTTTAGTAATAGCTAGGTACTATAAAACTAAAATAAAGTTTAGTAATATTTGAATTTTGAGAAAACAATTTTGATTGACTAACAAATGCGTGACGTCACACTGTAAATCGTCTGCTTACGCTGGAAGGCCAAAGCGAAATCTTAAAATTCTCTTTTTAAAAACCTTTAAATTAAGAATATTAAAATAAAATACCAAACTAACTGGATCTAGGATGTATTAAAATCGATTCAATGAATTTATTTAAAAATAACTGTATTTATGGTTTGGGGATATATTGTTAGTGATGAGCGATAATGCTCCAGAAATTCGAGGATTAAAAACAACTTTGTAAGTATATTTTTATTATTATAGTGATAATTTTTACTTTTAATTTATTATAGTCAAATTTTATTCCAAGTAGCATGAATAAATATTATAATTATTGTATCTATCTAGATCATCAAGAAAAAATTACGCTGTAGAGGAGTATAACGCATAGGTTATGTTAGCGGAAAAGTTCTATTTGTACAGAAAAAGGAAGAATCTATCCTGAATACCGAGTTTCGATAAAAATATTTTACTATAATCGGTATTGTCGATGAAGAAAAAGAAACAGTTCAACGCATAGAATGTGCAGCATTAGAAGATTAAAATATTTGAAAGCAATAGTTTAAAAAACAACTAATAACTGTCAGTTTGAAAGTGCAATTCCAAACTTTTGCGATTGCGTCTTTAAGATCATTTTATAAGATAGTCGCTGATGACCACATATGTCATAATGTATCTATACATTCAAGTTCTTATCCGAATTTTTTGTCATCTACTTTTTCACGTGGGTATAGCTAACAACATTCAATACCATCCATAATGGAAATTTTAACATACACTGCGATGAGTTTATATATAATTATAATTACCTAAATTATTTTATGTGTTTGTCATGTTAGTGTTTTTAAATAAGTCGTTGCTTTTTTAAAATTGTATTAGTTTCTATATTGAGAATGATTCAATTAGGCTCGATACGTATGTCATAATAAACTTTTATTTCACTATTACATAACATTAAGACTTTACTTGACTCGTAGCCCTATACTTATTATTAATTTTTTTTAAAACAACTAAATTTTTATTTCATAAAATAATAATTCAATAAACAGTTGTTTAACTATCCTTATAGAACATTGTTATTTATGACTTTAAAAATACAAAGTAAAAATAAATTCAAGATGAAAGTTTAGTAATACACATTTGTAACAATATAAATATATAAATTTTTATAAATAAATTGAATTTAATTATAAAAGAGAATATAAGCATAGTATAGCCTTCTTAGTGTGGATTAATAGATGATATGAGTCTGCATTTCCAACTGAAGTTAAATGTTATTGAAGAAAATCAGCTACATGTCTAATATTGCAACTTCAAAAAAATTTATTACAACTAAGAGATGACAATGAATTCTGAATCTACGACTGAAAATTTAGGTGACTCTCTAATTTTTATAAATAAAGTAATCGAACAAGCTAAAGCAAAACAATTAGATAGTTAGATTCTTTTTTAAGATATACATTATTGGAAAGAATAGTTTATACATTACTAATTCATCAGTTAATGTTTAACTTTTGTACTGAAAAAAATTTAGTTGATAATTTCAACGTTTGCGAAAGGAAAAATGTTTGAAAAATAAAAAGCAAGCATTATTCTAATAAATTTTATTAATATAAAATTATTAACATTAAAAAAATGGCATTTACACATTAAAAATATGTTTTTTTTTATTAATTATGAACTATAATTTATAAAATAAATTAAACTAAAATACATATAATTTTATTCAATATTAAATATTAAAAATCTTTTCGATGACGCTCATATATTATAAAAATAAATTAATTAAATCTCACCCGAGTCTAACAAATATAAATGAGTAAATTTGTTTTTGGTGCATAACTAACAATTTTATTATTCAACACAGTATGTTTCGACTTAACTCAGTCCTCTTTAGCTGTAGATGCACACATTTTTTACAAAGAAACTAATCCTACGCATAAAATATTAATATAAGGATCATCTCACATTTCTTAATACTTTTAAAAAAACAACAACCGCATTATAATTTTATTTTTAGATAGTCAAACTATAAACTGATATAATAGTCTTTTTCTTTTTTTTTTTAACCAATTCCTTGACGAGAATAGGCAGGCAATGTTTAAATGCAATTTCCAGTCGGTATAATTGTCATATTTCAGTATCGCAGATATAATAAAGTCGTGAATATTAATGCATGTGTATTAGAAAATTAAATGAAATAAAAATAAAAATAATAATAAAACTATGTCAATTGAAAAACTGATAATAGTAAAATTATGAGCTAAAAAACAAATTTATAAGAGTGCATAAGGACAAAAAGAGCATTAATACAACAACAATAATGTAGTTTATAAGATCGCGTGTAATGATTGTGACTCCATTTACGTTGGACAGACAAAAAGGGGACTTAATATCTGAAATTTGAATAAATGAACATATGAAAAATAAAAGACTTGATTCAACTAAATTTTCAGTTATTACCAAACAATCATTGCAAAGTAAACACAATTTTGATTGAAAGCAAAAATTTTAGATTGAATCAAATTATAATAAAAAAACTCATTTCTGAAATGTTACAAGGAACAGAAAAACGGTTTAAATTTAAAAAAAGACAGAATCTTTAGATGATATTTATGTTGACTTGTTGAAGATAATTGCGAATAAAAACAAATCTAATAAGATTTGACCGACTCTTTGTCAGATGTCCTTTGATCACATATATTATCATTGCGCAAAAAACTACTGTTAAGTTCTGTCGCTAATATTGATAGTTATAAAGTTTGATGACATTAGTGGTCACATACATTATCATTGTGCGAAAAATTCTACAGTAAAATTCATTAATGTTCACATTTAACACCATCTCTACATGTAGTAAGTTATTCAGAATTATACTTATATATATGTCACTTAATCCATATTAATATCATGTTTGTCCACATAACATAATTTTACAACTTCTTTATTAATAATTCTATCTAACTATTAATAATAATTCTTTTATTAACTATATCGACTTTTGACAGTTTGTAATTTATACATTACAATTCACTAATTTTAGCTCATAATTTTACTATTATCAGTTTTTCAATTGACATAGTTTTATTATTATTATTATTATTATTTTATTTAGTTTTCTAATACATATGCGTTCTAATACATATGCATTTTTTAATTTTCATTCACAACTTTATTATATCTGCGATACTGAGATACGACAATTATACGGACTGGAAATTGCATTTAAACATTGCCTGTTCTTGTCAACCACCGAGAAATTGATTAAAAAAAAAATAGAAAAATGACTATTGCAACACATCAATTTATAGTTTGATTATCTAAAAATAAGTAATAATGCGGTTGTTGTTTTTTTAAAAGTATTAAGAAATGTGAGATGATCCTTATATAGTGGAGTTTCTCTAAATTTGGTCCATGGGGCGATAAGAGTGGAGTACCAAAATTATAGAGTATCCTCTCTATAGCACGAGTCTACCAATCATCACGTACTTGCGCGAACGCAGTTGCGCATGCTAACCTGTTAAAGTGCGCTACCGTGTACATAACCTTAGCAGAAGAAGTCATATGTATATATGTATTACATATTATGTATTACAAAAGAATATATTACACAAATAGTTATACATAACCTGCCTATGAAATTACATTGCATACACTCTAACAACCTAGTACAATTAGATGCAGATGCGCGCGACACATGTCGAGCCTACCATGCATAGAAGGGACATGAATTAGTGTTTGTAAAAGTATGTGTAAGGAATGCAAAGATTACAGAAGTCAAAGTTTAGAGAAACTCTACTGTATTAATATGCGTATTTTATGCGTGGGAGTTATTAGTTTCTTTGTAAAAAATGCGTACATATATATTGTATATCTACAGCTGAAGAGGATTGAGTTAAGTCGAAAAGTACTGTGTTAATATGAATAATAAAATTGTTAATTATGCACATTCAAAAACAAATTTGCTCATTTATATTTGTTAGACCTGGATGGGATAATCAATTTATTTATGTAATTTTAGATATAATAAATTTACAAATTCTCAAAATACCTTTACATTTGACATTCAATGTTTTAGCTTACGTTATGTTGAATATTTTTATATGAATATGAATAATATTTTAATAAAATTAAATGTTACAATTAGAAAGCATAAAAAAACATATTTAATATAATATCTACATAGAAATGATCTTCATAACAAAAATAATTCTATTTTTCTGATTCATCAATACGATATGCATTTTTAAACTATTTTTTCTCACATTTTCAGCTTAAGACACATAAAAAAATTTTTCCAATGTTTTAATTGTTTTTATACAAAAGTACAAAACACATTTTATAGATGTTTCTTTTGCTTATTTTGAAAATAAATTAATTTCTCTTACTGAATAATTGTGATTTCGTTGTTGCAGTGTGACGTCACAACACGTTTAGGAGCGCTCGGTTGTATCCGGATTGTCTTCGGCATTTCAAATAATGCAATATTTTATTATTTATTTTCTTGCATAATTTGTGTTAAAAAATTATTAAAAAATTGCAGTTAAAGATATATATTGGGTGGATCCATATATTCGTTCGGTTTTTGTTAGTGCAAATGGAAGAGATCCGGGTTCGACTCCCGGCCGAGGCAATATTTTTTCGTAATAAGATTATTACAGTTTTTTAAGATTAATTTGGGGAATTTTGGAGGGATTATTAACATTTATATCAATTGCGTTAATGTCGCCATATCGGCACGTAATTATCATTTCTGAAATTAATTCATTCGTTTGAAAAATATATATATTAGTTCAACATCTTAATACTTAGATCGTAGTGGCGCTTCGGATTTAAAGTAATGTTATATATATATAAATTATAAAATGTAATATTTTTTAAAAATTATGCAAACTCCCTATTATAAAATGGGCTTAAGAAATTAGAAGAAACATTCGATTAATTGCATACTTTAACAAACTGATTATCTCATTGCAGGATGAGGAGGAAGAAATAAAGTTGGAAATAAATGTACTCAAGCGGGTGAGTGACTTAATTACTTTCTTACTTTGAATAAATATTTTAAAGTGCTGGATAGTTAGCGGAGTGCATTAATGCAAAAAAAATTTGACATTGTTTTTTTTTGCTTTATAGTACTCGAATCATAGGAATATAGCTACATATTACGGTGCCTTCGTAAAGAAGTCATCACCCGGTAAAGACGATCAATTATGGCTGGTTATGGAATATTGCGGAGCTGGCTCTGTCACGGATCTCGTCAAGTCAACTAAGGGCCAGAGCTTAAAAGAGGAATGGATAGCTTATATATCGCGAGAAATACTGAGGGGACTTAGTTATCTTCATAGCAACAAAGTTATCCATAGAGATATTAAGGGACAAAATGTTTTGTTGACTGACAATGCGGAAGTTAAACTTGGTAAATTTAGTTATTAATTATTAGATTCATGCAAAAGATTCGTTAAACAAAATCTTACATATAGTTTTGAAATTATTTTTATCAATTAAAGTAAATTATCGTTGACTTTAATGTATATAATATTTTTTTCTATGTAAAGAGAAATTGACGAATTTTCTTAAAAAAAATTTGATAATTTGAAATGGAACTTTATAAGAGAAATTTTATACATCAAATTAATACATATCTTTTTTGATTTATTTTATCATTATATATTAATTATGCTGCAATTTTTTTAGTTGATTTTGGTGTTAGCGCACAGTTGGACAGAACAATAGGTAGAAGAAACACGTTTATCGGTACACCTTACTGGATGGCTCCAGAAGTTATTGCATGTGACGAGAATCCAGATGCTACTTACGATAATAGGAGCGATCTTTGGTCACTCGGAATTACTGCTTTAGAAATGGCTGAATCACAACCTCCACTCTGCGATTTACATCCCATGAGAGTGAGTCTTTCTCAGTAATTTTGACGATTAATATGTACTTTTTATAACATTCTTGTGTTTAAAATTACATTAAAAATACAAAATTATATGTTTTAATTATATATTAATTAAAATTACAAAATTATATGTTGTTTTATTATCGAATAGGCTTTGTTTTTGATTCCTCGTAATCCACCGCCACGGCTCAAGTCGAAAAAGTGGGCCAAAAAGTTTCACGGATTTATCGAAACGGTACTGGTAAAGGATTATCATCAAAGACCTTATACGGAACAGCTTCTTAAACATCCATTTATTCGGGACCAACCTACGGAAAGACAAGTCAGAATACAGCTTAAAGATCACATTGATCGTTGTAAAAAACGCAAACAGGAGAAAGGTATGAAAATGATAACAGGACTTTTATTTTCTAAAAACTTATTTCATGTTTGCTGGACCATTGTTATGTATTTGTCATTTATTATAGAAAGAGATGATTATCGATATAGTGGTAGTGAAAACGAGGAGGATGAACCGGCATTGGCGGGCGAACCATCATCTATAGTTCAAGCACCTGGAGGTGATACGTTACGCCGTAATTTTCAACAGATTCAGGAAGGCAGGACTCTGACGCAAGATGTATCTCCACAAGCGCCTGTCGCTAAAGAGAAACCAGGAAGTAGATCTCAAAGAGAAGTGCCGGAACCTGGACCACCCGCGAGACCCGCGATACCGCACAGACTCATAGGTACGGTTAATGATGATTTATAAAAGATTATAGTCGATCTTTTTCACGTTGCTAATATCGATTACTGTGTAAATAGTGGTGCCCGATCCACAACCACCGTCTCGTCCATTACCTCCGACACCCAGAGATGATCCTCGACAACCGCACAAAGTATCTACGCCGCCTTCTAATCATCAGACACCTGTTGGAGGAGGGGGAGGATCCGGTGGGCAATCTGCGCCTCAAAGGAACAGTGTCTTCAAGCCTATGGTAAGTCTTTGTGAAGAAACTTGCACTTTTCGTATCCCTCCTATCTTTTTTAATTATCTAAACTTCTTCTTTCTAATTATCTAAATCTCCTCTTTCTTTCCATGACACTTTGTTAATAAGGGCACTCACATAGATATAAACAAAAAGGATAGATGACAAGATTTGTAGTAAGGCATACGCTGTTATTCTTTTTTCTTTGCAGTTCTGCCCTAAATTTTGTATTTATGATCTAAGTATATATGTTTTCTATACAATGCATAGTTCACTTTGTATGTTTCCTCTTTCTCTATATACTTGTGATATACTATATATTTTTATTACATTCATTGCACGCGTTCTACGTCGCTATTGCGTTATTGACGTACACGCTGATGCAGTTTATTATGATACATGTACACACGTACACAGAAGGTCCTAGCACTCGACATGGAATGTATTCGGTTTTTGTTTTTTTTCTATGTTCACACCTACCGTAGCTGCCGCCGAAGAAGCCAGAGGTAAGATGACACGCACACTTTATCTCTCTCTTTCTCTTATATGTATGTATATTAATAAGTCGCTTTTCTTATGCAATACGGATGATTTGACAATGACGATCAGTGCAGAAACTATAGGCAATATTCATAGTTTGTTTTTATTCTAAAACTATTTTAAGATGTTAATACGCGCGCGCTTTCTCATTAGTTCATGACTTAAGATTGTACTAAATCTTAAATATAAGAATACTATATAATATAATATATATATATATATAATATAAGAATACTAATATTATGTTAGTTTTTACTATGATTTATTTATGCAAGAATATGTTTTTAAGCATTTAGTTGATGCTTTTGAATAATATAATAATGATTGTGTGTTTCGATAGTTTTGAAGCTTCTTTTAAAATATAATATGAAATATTTACTGAACATAAATCGATAGAGAATGTGTTCTGGAATGCACTGATTCATTCTTAAACTTATCCGTTTTATATTTTTTATATATTATATATACGCACACGCGCGCGCGCGCGCGCGCGCACACACACACACACACACACACACACACACACACACACACACACACACACACACACATCCTTTTAATTCGCTTGAGCACTCACCTTGTTCCATATAAATTCTTATTCTAATTACATAGATCTACAACAAAATTTTTTTTTATCCAGAACAATATGCAATCACGAAAATTTTTGATATAGTCCAAATCCATAGTTCAAGTTGCTCTAACGTCAGGGTTCCGAGATATTTTAATCTAAAAAGGTATATTTCGTATATTTTTTTAGATTAAAATTTCTCGTAAACGTGAGGTGGATGGAGAAATATGGGCTGCGGATTCAACATGAAAAAAATCTACGAAAATCACCTATGATTATAAGATGAAAAAAAAACACAGTAAAATGAAAAAAAAAAGATATATTGCGATATGTTTACCGGCCTTAGGGGAGTATCAGATTACGGGTTGACGATTACAATTGATAACGGTTGCCCGATTATATTTTAGCAAATTACGATAGACTTGCTATATCGTGATTAGTTGAAGTAGAACCGTGCACCTGTTAACTCACACAGTATGTAATAGTGTAGTAATCTTGCAGTAATATTACAAATTTGTTGTAATATTGCACGGTAATATGTCAGTAATATTGTATAAATATATATTAAATGTCCGCAGCCAATTCATCACAGAAATATTTCTGCGATATTTTGTAATTTTTATAACATTAGGCAATATTTCTACAAAATATTATGCTAATATTTTGCAATATTGTGATAGTATTTATAATATATATACTGTAATAATATTGCAATAATATTACATAGTATAAATATCACTACAATAATAAACGCAAAAAATTTATCGCAGGAATATTTCTGCGATATTTCTGTAACATATTGTTGCAACATTATAATATATTACAATAATTAATTTAAACAGTTTTATTAATTGCTAAAGTATTATTGCTTAATATTCATTTATTGCACTCTAAAAAATGATAGTCACGATAAAAAAAATATTCGGAGGCCTGGAAAGCACTTCCAAAAAAAGTTGGGAATTTTCGGGAGACATGCCAATGTGCATATTCCTATTTATAGGACTGTTAAACGTTTTCTTCTTACGAGTAACGTCCCTCTTGTGGCTGGGCCGCGTACTTACCCCTTCAGCATGAAATATAGCAGCAATATTGCAGCAATATTTCAATAATTCTTTTTGTAACATTTTAACACCCTTTCAACAAGGTTTCGTGTGCAAAAATCGCGGATATTTTGCTATGTCAGAGCTGTCTCAAAAATGTTGTAGACATATTTTGTAACTTTTATGAAATGTTTCACTTTACAATTGAAATATTTCTGAAAACTTATGGTATTGTATGAGTAATATTGCAGCAATGTTTCAATAATACACAGTATTATAAAAATTGCAGCGATATTGCTGCACTATAGAAATTATAATATTTTATTGGAAATATTATTATACAATATTGTAAAATATTGTAATTTTAATTTTGTAGAAAATATTGCAATACATATTGTTGGAATATTACAATTCAATAAATAGGTATGCTCCGCCACGAAAGGAATACGTTTTTTTGAAAGAGAAAATGTCCAGAAGTTCTATAAGAAGGAGTACGCTAATATGTATTATTTGGCTCCGTGCATAATAAAAAAAATTAAGAACAGCAGAAAAATATTGAATATTGGAGAAACAAAAAAAAATTGTAAATGAATATTAAATATAACTGCAATAGATGCAAATAAAATATAAGATAGTACAGCCTATTTGTATCCATTGTAAATTATGTTCAATCTATATTCCTAATTTTTTTTACTTAATATTTAATACTTAATATTTATTCAGTAATAAAAAAAATCAAAACATATAGTATTATTCATGTCTTAGAAAGATGTCACTGCATTGCAATATTTCAACGCTGTTGCAATAATATTACAATATGATAAACTGCAATGTAATAATTGAACAAAATATTGCTGTAATATTATAATGAAGTACCACATTGTAACCATTGTAACAATGCGATATATCGCATTGCAATATTTGAATGATATTGCGGCAATACTGCTTTGCGATATGTCGTATTGCAATATTTAAACAATATTGCGATAATACTTCAGTGCGATATATCATATTGCAATATTTGGATGATATTGCGGTAATATTACATTGCGATATATCTCACTGCAATATTTGGATGACATTGTAATAATATTGCAGAATGATATATGGCATTGTATTATAATATCGCAACAAAATTATTGCAATATTACATTGTGATACAAGTTGTAATATTACTGCAATATTGTAATCTCACTACAATATTACTGCAATATTACATGCTGTATGGGTAATTGTAATCGTCAATTCGTAGTCTGATATGAGCATTAAGGCACTTTTAGATGATATGGCCAATGTGTACGCCAACTTCGCACACATTCATTAAATATTACATTCAATATGGATTTTATTTATATAATGTATGTGTACGATATTTGCTAATGTTGTCATACGTTGGCCATATCGTCTGGAGATGCTTAAATGTACTTTGAATACGTTGAGGTCAGTAAACATACTTGTACCTATTTTTTCCATTTTACTGTTCTATTTAGATGATTTTTATAGATTGTTTCTGAATCCGCAGCCTATGTTTTTCTATCTCATTATGTTTATGAGAAATTTTAATCTAAAAATGCTTGAAAGAGGCTTTTTGGGCATTTTTAGGTTAAAATCTCGGAAATTTGACGTGAGCAATTTGAGCTACAGATTTGGTCTTAGCACGTCAAAAACCTTCGAGGTTACATACTGGCTGCGAAAATGTCACTCGGATGTCTCCAATGCCTTAGATTAATATTAATGTTAAACAAGGACAAGATGATGAATTCAAGGCATTGGAGGCATCCATTTCCGAATGCAGCCATTGCCGTTTCTGGATCAAAATTCATGTTGGTCTGTGTTATCTGACAAAGTGGATTTTCTTTGTTAGATTATACGTTTAAATATACATACACAACACGTTTGTTGGTGTTTCGAGATATAATATCATTCATTCCGTATTATCGCATTGTTATAATATAAACGTAACATTTTACGATTAGTCATGTATATTAAAAATAATCGATATGTTTCATGTTTGTAGCAATTAATATGCAGAATGATCCACCATATAATACCTGAATAATTTAAAATTCGAAGATATGAAAAATATGTTATTTATTTAATTTGAGAGAATAAATACGTGTGATGAGGAAAACACAAACACGATTTTTTATAAGATTATTATTTTTATAGTTTTTAAATTACAAATATTTTTAAATGTAGGGATATAGTCTTATTTCTTGCATTTTATAACTATTGAAGATATTTGAATTGTATCTCTTGTCTTTCGTGAACAAAAATTAGAACTATAAATTCAATGTCATAGTTAGTGTTAATTTTTACTAATATAGACAGTTCTGTATAATAATATATATGATCTAGTGTTTTATTAAACGTGTTGTGTTTGAGTCAGTATATTAACATTGCAAAGGGCGATTCTGAAATAGAAATAGTTTAAAGGCACAATTTAATCGTCTTAAGACTAAAACAGGTACATATAAACACGAATCTGATAACGTTTCTTTTTTTTGTTGTTGTAAACATTTTCTTTCTTGCAAAGTTCTAAAAACAGTTTTGCAAGTTGATATATACAAGTTGATTTGTCATCATATATTGATATTGTTAACAGAATAGATTATAGAATTTATTTCACTTCAGTATAGAAAAGAAGGAGATTTGGTTTATAATAAGGTCCTTAACTCATTCATCTCATACCTTTTAAAACTCTATAAAATTTTCTATCTTTCTGCATATATCCTTTTTCTTTTTACTATTTTCCCTTTATTAAAATGTCTATTAATACCACTTCTTTCATACACTCTTTTCATAATAATTACTGTCATATTATTTCTGTTTATCCTAAATCACAGCTCATTTCACAGCCCTATATACAACCTTTGTACTTACTTTTATCTTCGCTGTTCCTATTTATGCTCGTAGTTCTTACTTTTCTGCTTGTCTTTATAATATCCTAACTTGTATTCTTGCTCTTAAGTCATTCCAGCCTCCTCTGTCTGTCTCTGTTGCTTTTTCTTTCCCCTTTATTCTTCCTCGTACCTTCCTCTCTCTATCTTTCCAGTTTCC
The DNA here is from genome assembly GCF_000204515.1 of Acromyrmex echinatior. The sequence goes on along the minus strand of NW_011627000.1, from coordinate 107,545 downwards.
TTAACACTTCTTCTTTAATCTTATTTAAATCTTCCTGCCACAATCTCCCTAATATTTTATTTCTTTCCTCGCCTAATTCAATAAATCTACTTTTGACTTTCTCATATTCTCTCACATAATGCTCCAGATTGTCCCTCTTCTACACCATACACAATTTCTTCTACTTTCTTCTAGTCAATACTTGTCCTCTTCTAAGTTTCCTCATTTCATCTCCTCTACTCTATTCCTTCAGATTTTCTTGTTTAAGATATGCTGGGATCCCGCAGTCTTATTTCCTTGTATTTCTTATTATATCTAGCTCTCACAATTCTACTATCTTCCCGCTGTTTTTGTATCTCCCTTTCTCTAAATTTATCCTTCTTTGAAACTTTCCTCCCCTATTTTTCCCTTGCCTCTATCCTCCAACCATTTCTATTATAGTACCTTTCCTTCTCTCTGCGTATATATCATCCCAATCATAGCGCTCTTTCTCTTCCCAGCATACTCTTATCTAAGTTTCCTACTCTTTTTTCCTCGTACCTTCTTGCCTTTTTAATATCCCACCCTTAACTTATCCACAGCTAGTTCCCTTATTATATACCTTGGAGCATTAAAGTCTTCATTAAAAATCCATCTGACATAATCCATTATTACCCTTTCTAATTCATCCATCTCCTTCCATTCCCATATCTCAACCCCATTAATGAAATAGAGGAAGTGCAGGATTTTAAATATATAGGTTTTGTTATAAATGAGGGAGGGGGGGGAGGGGAACCACAAGGACCAGATTAAGGAGCTATGTAGAAAATGATAGCAAGAAAAATGTGGGGGTTAAAAGAAAGAATATGCAGAAATGACTTTAAGAGGAGATGGATGTTATTTAGATACTTGGTACAGAGTGTAAACCATTATCCTGCACTTCCTCTATTTCTTTCTTATCCCATTTTCAAATTTTTGTCCTCTCCAGCTTTTCGATTACATACCAGCATCTTTCCACACACAATTCAAGCACCTCTCTGCTAAAAGAGTCTTTGAGTGTGTCCATCATGTTCTGTAAAGCTATCCTATTTTTCGCCATTAATACTACATCATCCGCATATACTAAATTCCATATCCTGTCTCCTCCTAATTTCATATCGCCTATATTCCTCTTCCTTAATTCAAGGTTTAAATTCGCAATATATAAATTAAATAGGAGTGGATTTATTATACACTCCTGCCTCACGCCCTTCTTTATTGAGAAATTTCTTGTGTTTCCTAATCTTGTTCTCACTGTTACGTTTGTTTCTTCGTATATCTTCTCGATTCTTTTTACCAGCTCCTTACTCATCTCCTTCCTCTTCATAATCTCCCATAACTTATTTCTGTCCATGTTGTCAAAGGCTGCCTTTAAGTCCGCAAATATCATATAAATTTTCTCAGCTCCTCCGACTCTTCTTCCTTCCCTTTGTATAATGTCGGACAGTACAAAAATATTGTCCATTGTTGATCTTCCTCTTCTAAAGCCTGTTTGTGTCTCCAGAATTATTTCTTTTTCTTCCACTTCCCTCTCTAGTCTATTCCTCAGTATTTCCGCATAAATCTTGTACGTCGTACATAGTAGTGATATCCCTCTGTAATTCTTGACCTCTTCCTTATTCTCTTTTTTATATAGAGGTACCACTATGCTTCTCTTCCAATTCATGGGTATTCTGCCTTGTCTCCATACCATCTTTAGTAGAGATACTTTTTTTTCTTTAAGCCTTCTGCGTATATCCATGCCTCCATCTCGACGGTATCCCATCTATCCCTGCTATTCTTTTCTTTTTCATTTTGTTTATTGCCTTATTTATCTTCACTTCCTCTAGCTTTTCTTCTCTCAACTCTTTTTCCTTGCTGACATCCTTCTCATCTGTTTTTTCTCCTCCTTACCATTCAGCAAACTCATGAAGTAGTTTCTCTATTCTTTCTTATTGATGCTGTTATCTATCCTTTTTCTTCTCTTGTTTATAAATTTCCATATATCCGCCTCTCTTTTTAAATTTCTCAATTTCTTCTCTTCTTTCTTTCTTTTTTCCTTTTGTTTCTTCTCCAGGAGTTCCTTATATGTGCTACTTTCTTCCATATATCTTCTCTGTTTTTCCTTTTCTCCAACTTTTTTCATCTTCCTCTTCATTCTGCATCTTCTATCCCACCAGGGTCTCTCTTCTTTCTCCTTATCCTCTTCTTCCTATACATATTTTTAATCCCATATTTTTAATTTCTTTCCATTTTTCTTCTATATTATTCTCCTTGTATGTCTCCTTATCCTTATCATCACCTTGCTCCTCTGTATTTTCTCTATACATCCTTATTGTTTCTTTGTTCCAGATTATAACTTTCTCCACTCTCTCTTCTTCCTGTTCTTTTCCTGTTTCTTCTTCTTCTCTTTTCTTAATCCTTAAGCAAATCGGCATGTGATTTGAGCCCACTCTTGTCTGTGCCTTAAACTCTATATATAGTTTTCTTCGTTACGTTCTCGTTGACCAACACATAATCTATTACCGAACTACCTCTTGGACCTACATATATATATATATATATATATATATATTCTTCCTACCAATCGCCTTCCGTCTTTCCGTTGTAGCCCCTTATCTATAGCCCATTTTACAAAGCTTCTTGCTCCGTTACCTATAGACTTATCCTTACTGTATCTTTCTTCCCCTTCCATCTTTGTACCTCCTAGCTCACCTATCTGAAATCTCCTCCTACTATTAAGTTTTTCTCTCCTTCCTCTATAAATTCCTCAAATTTATTTTTTGCTCTTACCTTCTTGCTCTCCGTACATTAATATAATCTTCATCTTTTCCTTGTTTATTATAAATTCGGAGTTTACAATGCCCTCCCCTTCTTTTTGAGTAAACTTTACTTCTGATTCACCCCAGTTTTTTTCTTTTTCTTATTACAAAACCCTCTTTCTCTCCTACATTCTTTCCTTGCAAAGCTACATAACCATGTGTGAGACTTAGATAACCTTCCCTTTAGACAATCCCATCCTTTTTCTTCCACCCATGTTTTGCACAAAATCAAAGCTTTTTATATATCTCCAAAAATCCCTATCTTTATTCCTAATCTCTGGCATAGTTCCAAAATAGCGACTGTCTTTGTCTTTCCTTTTTGTCTTTTTCTTTTTGCCTATCCTTTTTTTTCTTGCCTCTTTCCCATTTCCATTGTCTTTAATTTGTCTTTATATCCCTATTCCTACCTTCTTTTATTCTTTTTCTGTCTCTCCCCGATTCTCCTTCTTGACTTAGCTGAAATTCTTTTCTGCTTTATTTCCCGAATTACACCTTTTGCATTTTCCTTTTTCTTTTTGTTCCTTTCCTTCTCCTTTTCTAACTCTGTCCATCCTTTCCATATTCCATTCTTACTCTTTCTAACTCTACTTTCACTTTCTTCCCCTTTTTTGTTTCTTCGCCCACCTATTCATTTTTCTTTTGTAATTTTTTTTTCTCCCAACTTAAATCATTCTCTCTGAAAACTTTATCTCCCTTAAATTTATGCTTATTACTCATAATTACTCTTTTATCTTCATTTTCTACTCTTATCACTAGTATCTTTCCACTCTCTCTGATTGCCACTATGTTACAGCCTACCTCTAACATTTGTCATTTACTATAACACTGTCATTTATCCATTTTTTTATGCCATCTTCTCTCCGTATACCTTTTTTTACCTTAATTTCCTTATCTATATCTAATCCCTTGATTACAAATTTTTCCTTCTTTTCTTCCTTTCGTCATCCATCTCTTTAGGACACTAACTTCTCTGCTACTTGAACCTCCCTCGCTAAAAATCGACCTTGCCCCTGTATATGTACCTCCGCTTATTACGCTTCTAGCCTCTCCTCACTATCCCCTTTCCTACTTGCAATCTTTTCTTTAACCTCTCCTTTCAGCTGCTCATACAGGTACTTAATCTCTAGTTCTCTACATTTTTCTTCCCAATCCTTAAACCTAACCACTGCCTCTTCCATTTGTTTTGACCATTTCTCTTTCAATCTTTTACTCTCCCTTTTCATACAATCATCTCCCTCTTTGTTTCTTCTTCTTTTTCTAATCTCGCATCTCTTTTTTTCTCGCCTTTTCCATATACCCCCTTAATTCCTCTTTAAATCTTACCTTTTCATCTCTCTTCCTTTCGTATTCATAAATCCTATTTTTTTTACATCCATTATTTTTCTTTGTGCTACTTCTTGTCTCATCCTTTCTCTTCTACCTTGCCCGCTGTTTGCCACGCTAATCTGTTTTTTTGTTGCCGTAACTTCTCCGATCTGCCGTCAAGCTCACTCACTTAATTTCAGCTATCTATGGCTCGCCTATCTCTGCCTTCAATCTCTCATCTTTATCGCACCTTAATCTAAATTAATCACACTCTATTATCACATCACCGCTTTAATTGCCTATTTATTGCTTCTAAATTGCGCATCGCTCTAGATCCGCATGTACACATACTCACGTCACTTAACCAAGTCTCCGATATTGTAAACAGTATGATCGAATAAATTATCAATTTGTGTTTGTGAATCCAAATAATTGTTATGGACATTCAGAATTTTTTAACAATCCATGAAGAGGATTAAGGACATATAATATTACGTTGCTATTGTATTAATTTATCACAAAAATGTTGTTATAATGCTTTGTCAACAAAGGAATAGTTGACTTGAACAGAAATCATTCTTCGTAATAATGTTTATATTACCTGTTTCTTTGAAGTATAAATAGAGTATACTATGGCTATATATTTCGGAATCAACCTAATTAAATTTTTATTTGATTAGTAGTTTCGCTTAAGTGCACAACATTACGCTCCCTTTAACGTCTTTCCTTGCCTTTTTGCCTTATTTGGCTACCTTGTTGCCTATCCGATGGTGGCTTCTAGCAAAAAATTCTCAGAGGTCTCGGAACAGTGACTAACAGGGTTGTGCGTGTATGCGTGTGGGTGGTAGGACATGGAGATACTGGCTGCTCAACTCATCGAGCTTGGTGTGTCACAGGGCCCCGAGGCCCCGCCAAGGCCAAACAGGCAACATAAGGGCCCTGCAGCTTCATCTACATCGAATTCGGTGCAGCCTGCAGGTGGTAACGATCAGAACAACAAACAGATGCCGCAATCTTCCAGTATTCTCGATCAAGTAAGCGATTGTAGCTACATGCGACCACGATTGATATTTCAGCAGCAAAATTCTTATATGCCTGCACTCCTATTCCTTCGTTGTTATATTATCTCTTTCGTTTTCTTTGTCTTCTTATTGCGTGAGACACAAATTTCGTCTTGCATCTAGTTTGAGGTAAAAAAAGTACATGATATAAAAATTAATAGCACATAACGAGTGAGAAACTCTCTAATGACGATATATCACCTTGTCGTTCTAGGCTCTATCGATTGAGAGTGACAGCGATGATGATCTCGAAGATGCTGGTGGGAATAATTTGAGAAACGATGGTACTTTACTGGCCAGTGACCCACCCAAGCCGCTGTAAGTAAACGACTTTACCGCTTCATTAATATTCTAACATCAGAAATATATTTGGCAATATTGATAACATTGAAATAATGCTCGCTATATTAAGATTTAATTATTTTTTGTCATTAGTTGCTATAAAAACGTATGTAGTATTAATTAATTGATATAAAAACGTATATTGAGTCAACAGTATTTGTAATTGCAGTTTGAAACTTATTTGCGCAATAAATTTTTTTTGAAAATAAAATGGATGTTTCAGAATTTTATTAATATTCATAAAATTATTTTTGAAGATCACTATATTTTTGTGCGATCTTCGGTGAACTTTGGTCATCAAAAATTTTCTATCGGAAACGTAATTTTTAACAGAACAATATTTTATATGTATCATCGAATTATTTCCAGTAAGAAAAAAATAATAATATGTAGTAATGTAAAACTATTACACTATTCAAAGCTATTTTTTTAACGCTTTTATAATATAATAAATATAGAAGTAACATTGTAATTATTAATCTTACTAATGTAAACTCATTTCGTTTCATCTTCCATCATGCCTATCCCATGCTTCGGTATTTCGCGTCATATGGTCGTCTTGGTCGCCTCGCCTCGCAACATCAACAATGCATTATGTGTGCTTCATCCATCGTCACGTCGTCCTACTGCAATCTGTATTTCCATCGCTGCAGTCCCGAATTTTCTCCTTTCAGACCGTCGTCGGATTCGTCGTCGTCATCTTCGCACAATGCTCAAAACTCCCATCACGAGGATAAACCGAAAGGTATGAAAGCCATTTTCCAGGAGGATTGTTAATGATTCTACGCATTGTGATTTAATACTTTGCCTTTGTCTAATCTTTATAGGAGGAGCACCGAATCGTCCGCTCCCACCAACCCCCGATGAGGAAGAATCGGGAGATCGTACGCTAGTCATGAAACGAGTGAGTAATTCTCTTTTCAAGTTTGCGATGTAAGCTGAAATATACATTTGTAGAGCTCTTCTCTTTCGTTCAGATATATTTCATTTGCATATAACTTGAAATTTTTATATACCGTTGGTACGTAACGTACAGATTTTATATAATTTTGTTTTGGTAGTTTGGGCAAAGCAGTTGACGTATTTTCTTCCCCGTCTAACTTATTTATGCCCATTTCCACCAACGTAGATTAACTTTAATCTCGGTTCAACTTACTCTTCGTCTTTTTCTAATTCTAAAGATTAGAAAAAGACAAAGAGTAAGTTGAACCGAGATTAAAGTTAATCTACATTAGTGGAAATAGGCATTAGTCATTTATGAGGCATTAATACATCAAAATTTAATTACACACACACACACACACACACACACACACACACACACACACGCGCGCGCGCGCGCGCTTGCCCAGAAATCTGTTACGGTGAGAATTGATTAAATTCGAAGATGTGTGGAAAGATCTCTGTTAGGCTAGCATCCCTCTTCCCTAATAGCGCTAAATAAATTCTAACACATTCTAAAATTAACTGGTCATTAGACTAAAGAAATTAGGTGATCCAATCATTTAGTAGGAAAAAAAAGTGTGAAGGACTTAACATTAAGTTAGTCCTCCCCCCCATAAAAAAAATAAATATTTATTGTGTACATAAAAAAAAACAAATACAACAGAATTTAGTGTTAATTAGGTGCTCTACAAAATGATTAAAATATTTCGAAAATATATTGTATACAGAATTATATATAGAACTTAGACACCAGTCGAATAGTCGGCTCACAAGAAAGAAATTGCCTTAAAAAATAAGATATTCCGCCAAATTTGATATTAAAATATTTCTTTTTTTATATATTATTTAAAAACATTAAGTCGCCGAATTAGGTGCTCTTTTGGTTTAGAAGTTTGAACCGAAAGGTCAACCGAGCGACTAGCTTACAAGAGTGAAGTGGTATTAAAAAATTAAGTATTTAGTGTTAAAATATTTCTCTTTTTATATATTGCTAAGATATCTAATTGCTGAATTAGGTGCTCGTTCTGTTTATGAGAAATTTATAAATAGAAAACGAGCATCTAATTCGGCGACTTGATATCTTTAAATAATATTAAAAAAAAATATTTTAATACCAAATTTGTCGGAGCATCTTATTTTTTGAGACAACTTCTTTCTTGTAAGCCGACCGTTCGATTGGCGTCTAAGTTCTATATATAATATAATTCTGTATAGGGGGAGAGACTATGGCTAAGTGGGCACCTTTTTTCAATTGCAGTTTTCAATAATAAAATAAACGATTTTAGTCAAATGATTATTAGCGTTTTATGGAGTGATTATAAGATGACAATAAAAAAATTTGGTATTTGCAACTTCATTTTATCCATATACACAAAAAATGATGCGATCTTGAAAATGAAATCTCAAGTATGCCGGGATGGGTATTCTTTTCTTCAATTGCAATTTTCAATAACAAAGTAAACTATTTTAGTCAAATAATTATATTTTATAGATTGATTATAAGATTACAAGATGGCAATAAAAATGTTTGCAATTTTATTTTATCTATATATACAAAAAATAGTGTGATTCGAAAAATAAAATCTCAAAAATTACTTTTGATTATCGAAAAACATATTCGACCTAAACATAATAATGCGGCATCTAAACTAATCAAACTTCGTTAGTAAGGAAAACACACGAGATATCATACATCTACAATAAATTGGGAACTCATAAGATATATTTTTGCTATTTAAAATTCAAATGCCAACTTAGCCCCGGTCTTCCCTACAATACATTTTCGAAACATTTTAATCATTTCGTAGAGCATTTAATTAGTACCTCTGTTGTATTTGTTTTTTTCATTTACGCAATAAATATTTATTTTTTTTTATGGGAAGGTTAACTTAATGTTAAGCCAGCCCTCTTTCCAACATCTTTTTTTCCTGCCAAACGATTGACTCACCTAATTTCGCACTTTAGCACCTAATTAGCATCTAATTAGTACGTAATTTTGGAATGTGTTAGAATTTATTTAGCGCTGGTGCGGGGGGGGAGGCTTAGCTTAATAGGGGTGACAGAAAGGGAAGAAGACACGAGCGATTGCGACATATCTATTTTTTTAATCTTTTTTTGTAAATATATACGTACCTTAACTGATAATCGGGAGTAAATCAGCAATATTGTCCGTTCCCTTCATTGTTCGTTCCACGTATTCGTCAAGATTGAACTTTGTACATTCCAAGCGAGCACCATGGCGCACTGCCTTGTGTCTGTACTTTTGCCGCTATCGTACATACACCATGCACATTCATATACGAAAGATGATACACATACGCTATAAATTGACTATGTTGTTGCGGTGTAATTGCAATTATATTGATTATAATTGAATATAATAAATTATATTTGCATCTTTTCAACTTTTACATTTGATGTTGAAATTAATCTTGAAATTTTATTATTTCCAACTTAATTATAGATTTGTTACTGCCGCAAAGATAGTCATTCCTTATTACATTATATCATTACACTACCATCACCATCACCATCATTATCACCATCATCGACAGTCATCATTTCACATTGTTATCGCACGCATTTCTTTTTCTTGTTTTTTTTTTCTCTGTCACCGTACCATTACCTTCGCCATCGTACGCACACTCTAGAAACTTAGTCAGATGTCAGACGATCGTGCAACGGCTAGCGGCAACCGGCGTTCAGAAATAGATGAGCAGCTCCTTCTGAAGGAGTGGGATTTTACCCGCTTCTTTCAGGGTTTTAATGAAAAGTTGGATAAAATGAAACAGGAGCATCAACAAGAAGCAATCGATCAAGCGAGCAAGTCTGAATCCAACGAGGATCGTTCATCTTCGTCTAGCGAAAGAACGCTCAAGAGACAGGAGCAGTTAGCCCGAAGGAAACACGAGCAACAACATCATCAAAAGCAACAGCAATTGAAACCGATTCACAGGCGGCAAGAGAGCGATTCGAAATTGGGTAATGCATCGAGTGTCTTTGCACGTGCCTTTCGTCGTGAAAATTCAGACTTTTTCCCATCTGCAAGACATTCGGCGTACCTGCAGAAGTCATCGGATTCAAGATCTAGTATATTCGCTAGCGGTAATCGACGCGGAAGCGAGATAAGCGTTGCCGGCATTGTTGGTAAGAAAGGCGGCAATGTCCTCAACTCCGGAGAGCCGGTCTTAACAGATTTCTCGTTGTGCCGCGAGGGGCCTCAGAGGCCCAGGAGAGAAAAGACCGAGAGCGAGATCGTCTTCGGTAGTAGACATGAGGCGAGGAGGTGCGATTTCGGACGCGATAAAGACGAGAATGCAAGAAGACGCAGTTGTAGACCTTCGGATGCTGCGGCATCTGCCATAGTCGATGATGCAGGAACGATTAAGTCCATGGCCAGTACAACGGCCAGCGAATACAGCCCCGTTGTCACTCAGGTCAGTCCCCTAAGCGAATCGTCAGCCCGCGCGTGTCACGAGAAACTTTCGCGAGCCTTTCGCGAGTCCTGCCTGTGTGCTTGCCTGAAAGAGACCTTTTTTATTACCTTATATTGACATTTTTTGCCTGTTATCTTCCCTGATCCTTGTCTCTTTCCAAAACTTACATCTTCGAAGTGTCTGTCGAGTTATTAATTTATTCTTCATGTATATTGTTCATTGCTAGTGTTAATTTCTATAATCCATTTGTAAATATATATATTATGAATACTGAATATATATATCATGATTAACTAATTAACTCGTTCATATCCTATGACGCTCGTGGACACTTCGATTTTTCACGTTTCCTTTTGAGATAATCGTAACTGATTTTTCGACATCCAGCGGCATAACGATTATATAGAAAACTAGTCAGCTACGTTCGACTCTTAGGCGCATTTTCTTTTCTTGTGTTATTCATTTTCACGTTTCGTCAAATAAGTAGCAGCGATACATTATTAATACTAGTGCTATCAGTACTGTCATATATTAGTTATATTAATATCATCTCTGACATATTCTTCGATTACGTTCTTCATTATTTTCATGTGAAAATGGGATTTTCAAAGCGTAACGTCGTATTAAAATATCGCATTGTATTAAATTAATACAATACATCATAATCTCTATAATACTAATTTCGCTATTATTAACATTACTATTATTACTACTTCTGTTATATTTACTTTACCATTACTACCATTAATATTACTATTGCTACTACTATTAGTAGACACTAATAATATTACTAGTTTCTACTTGTTACTAAGGACATGGGAGATTTTTGCTAGGAGATGCTGCTAAGATAAAATATATTCACTATTTCCTTCGCTCTTCAAGAGGCTTTTTGCAAATGTATTTGTTGAGTAGCATTAATGAGCATTATTTTCTTCAGCGATTTTCTTCACTTGGGTTACCTTAATCGTTATACGATGATTCTATTTGTTCAATGCTTTTGAAATGTCTGTCAATACGGTTGCAGAATTTTGCGTGAATACTCACTAATATGAGGATATGGTCAACACAAAAGAGATGTCGAATTATTAATTGCTACTCGATAAGATTCTCCTCTGTTTTCCATTCATCACTGTGTCCTTGTCCTTGACAAAGCCCTTGTGAGCCTTGTCCTCTATTATGATGAGTGCTATACTATGTGGAAAAGCGGCAAACATCATTTCTGCGGCGAAAATACGAAATCTGAGGATTATGGAATTTCTTCGAGATATTCGACAATGTTGTTACTACCGACGCAACGACACGCCGCGGGATTCGGCAAAAAATAAAAAATACTGCCGAAAATTTGTAATGCCAAATCATGATTTTTTTCTGATTATTACATTAACATGTTTCAATGTGATCTTTCTTCTATTTGATACTTTCATTTTTGTTAACATATCTATGGAAATAATTGAAAGTGCAGTATTTAAATAAGAATTATTGACAAAATTTTTTATCATTCGAATTAAAATTTTTCGAATTAAAATCATGTGTGGAAGAATATTTGTGATATTGATAGATACATCCAAAGTACGAGAATCGATTTTATAATCGAGAATTCTTCATTTTGATTAAATTTTTTTCTTAATATTTCTATTGAAATACAATTTTTACTGATAAGAAAATGTTTATATTGAATTTTTTACTAAAATAATCGTACAACAGAGCCAGTTTTGTGAGATATGACAATATTGGCTCTTTAAATATTAACATGTGAATTAATAAAATACAACTAAACACATGAACAATGCAATAATAATCGCCGTCATATTTTTTGATAGTATCTGTCTTTCAGAAATCCTATTTACTCGAGTCAAATCTTTGTATCCCAAGAATGAAAGAAGTAGAAAATGAGAAAGAACAGAAAGTGAGAGAGAACAAGAGAGATCGAGAGAGAGAAAGAAAGGGAGGGAGAGAGAGAGGGAGAGAGAGAGAGAGAGAGAGAGAGAGAGAGAGAGAGAGAGAGAGAGAGAGAGAGAGAGAGAGAGAGAGAAATGATAACGATCAAATTCGATCTAGTATGTTAATTTTGTGTTAATATTACAATTTCTAATATCATGTATGATCCTATATGACCAAGAGAAAATATAAGAAAGAAAAGAAGAAAATGAAGGAGACGATGTTACAAAGATTGAAATACTGAGAGAAGAGGACGGCATTAAGGCAGAGAACAATTTCAGAGAAGTCGAGAAACAGGAAATAAACGATGGATCACTTTGTACAAGGCTGTGTCTATTATCACTAGCATCGTCTTGCATGACGCTTCCGATATGTACAATGTTATGCCTCGTTGAGATCTGCGCATTAGGACAGCGACCATGTCTTGTGTCTTCGTGCGTTCAAGCACGTGCTAAGCATGCTTTATTTTGTCTTTTATGTGTTCTTCCGGCATGACGCGTGTAATGATTTTGTGTCTGTTCCAATCGCCGAAATTTCGTTTAAAGGCTAATGTGTATCAGGAAAGGGCTCCTGAGAATCGAGGATTGAATTTCAGATATCCTTATCTCATGCTCATTAGCCGAGAATTCGAAAGAGTATGACTGTTATATATAATGTCGCACGAAATAAAAGCTTGTTAGTATAAGCCTAGTTTGCTATGATAGGAGCACACGATAACGTATTAATCGTTGTATATTATCAGTTTATTAAATTTTTTTTGCTTATTGTGTAAGTTTGTATCTTTTTTATGCTAGCGATTGTAACTCATTGTATTTCCTATTTAAATTATTCATTTACATTTTTATTGAAATTAGCATAACAAAATTTAGGATAATGAATATTAGAGCCTCTCGTAAATCATTATAATAAGATAAATTGAGAGAACGTTCGGTGAATTAATGATGTTACGTTGAATAAGATAAATTTAAGAAGCAACCAAATACGATTGATACCAGCTAATTGGGTTTGAGTGATAGCGGTTTTTTTTTTACGTATTGCACATGTATGTTGATCAATAAGATTTAAGTCATACAACTTTTTGTTGCGTATCCGTGAGAAGAAGAAATCAATAACTCATAATCTCTTTTTAGATACACCATCGAAATAAGTTCTTCGACGTTATTTTTGTTATTTTATTTTACATTGATTTTCATTATCTGTTTTTTCATAGCTTTCTCACGTCCTTTGTAGTTCTCTGTCCTTTTTTTGTTCTTTCATTGCCTCTACTTGCTTTTTGTTTTCTCGTGACGTAATCCGCACTTTCATAATTTGTTCCTTTCTAATTTATTCTTTATATTTGCTAGCATTATTTCCTCGTTAATTATAATTATCAATCCTTAAATCCTGCTTCTCGATGGACATTCGATGTAATCGTTCTATCTCTCTAATTAGCAATAAAATAAAATATCTTAACAAGACTCTCATTTCTTAAAATAACCATAATAACCGATTCAAGACTAATAAATGTCAGCGCGGGAGGGGGTGCGCAATATTAATGTAGAATGATGACTTAATTCCAATTTTTTTGGTGATATCTTCTTTACTCAAAGTATTGAACGTTTCGACTCTCTTTGGAATCTTCCTCAGCAAACAATCATCGTAGAATAATTCGGTAGTCCGTCAAGAAAAGTCACTCTACAGATTTTCAAGTCTGAAGTGGACGTTGATTCAAAAGTCAATTATAAGAACTGAATTTTAACTGTAATTGATAATGTTCTTGAATTCAATAATTATAAGATTTAGTCATTATATCGGAATTTTTTAATTACAACATCCGGAATGTCGACGTTAATTTTAAACTTAAAGGCGAGAATCGAGACAACAACAAGTATAAATAAATGATATATAAAAACAAAAGCTAAAAATCTTAGTTGTATATATATATATATAAACTTCAATGATTGAGAACGAACATGTTGGCATTCTAATGGCATTCTAATTTTTGAAATTGTTTAGCATTGACGCATAAGGATGATGCAGTCCTTTAGTATAAAACGCATTAAAACCATTTTTTTTTGTATATGTATGTGTGCTTTTTTGGAAATCAAACGTTTATTTAAAGAAACTTCAGTGTCAAGTATCATATTATTTTTCCAATCAAATTCATAGTTGAAATTTAACGTATGGTTCGTGATTATCAATTGGTATTGTGTATTCCAGTTAATGTGATTTCGATGTTCGAATATTCTAGTACTAACTTTCCTGCCTGTCTTACGTAGAATGCATCACAATCCTTACAGTAAATCCTATCATCTACATTTTTATTTGCGTTTTTTGGAAGCTTATTTTTGTGCATCCTGATAAATTTATTGAGTTTGTTATTACTGTAGTAAGATAGTTTGAAATTTTCCTTCTTACAAATCATCTTGAATTTATTCTCAGTTGATGAAGAATATATTAAAAATCATGGTTTTCGCACATTATCCTCCTTAACATAGTTATTATTTTCCTGTTCTAATTAAGCACGTTTGAGAAACAAAAATTTTAGTCAAGTGTTAATGGTAATAAAAATAAAATCCGCAGGGTAGTCATTTTTTTAAAAGAGTATGAATGACAAGCCTAACATTTTTGTCATAAAATTCAGGATCTGTGAGTAATGTAGCTCTGTTAATCGTTCCTATCACTGTGCCTTTTTTTTCTGAGAAATGGAATGTAAAGATAAATAATTGAGCTATCGCCCTGAGAACGTGAATTTGACACCAATCAAATTCTAAATTGTTGCTTTTAATTATTATCATATCTAAAAAGTTTATTCTCTCACCTCTATTTTGCATTGTAAATTAAAGTCTGTTATGAATTAAAGATTTTTAATATGTTATCTATTAATCAGAAGGAACTATATCATCTACATATTTTAAGTAAAAGTAATAATTGTAATCCTATAGTGTTAATAGCCAAGTGTCTAAATCTTGTAAAACCAAATCTGCAATGATCGAAGAAAGTGATGATCCCATCAGAATATCAAAATTTTGTTTATAATATTTTTCATCGAAGCTGAAAAATGTTGAATCTAATATTAATTTCATTGCTTACAAATTCATCTTTTGGGATATTTATTTTATTCTTAAAGTATTCCCATCTGTTGGCTACATTCTTTACAGCTAACAAGAGAACACACCCAAGTGAACCTCTCCGATTTAAATGAGTTTTTAGTATGTTGTTTTTAAAAAATTTTTTCTTTCAGATTAAATATTATCAAAACTGTAAGAGATAGAAAAAAATTTTTTAAATAAAACTTGAATGATTTTAGTATAATACTTTAATACTTTAGAACTATAATAAAACCATTTTTTTCTTTATAATTAAATAATTTTTATTATAAATAATTTAAAAAAATATTTTTTTAGTATAGTTCTAAAATATTCTTAAAACCATTCACGTTTGAAAATTCATTTGAAAATTTTTTTTATTTCTTATAGTTTCGACGATATTCAATCTGAAAGAAAAAAACCGTTTTTTTTTTCAAAGGAGAATTTCATCCCCTTAATGTGCGACTCAGTACGTATAAAAAAATATGTGTCTCCTATTTTTGTCTATAGAACAACATACTAAAAGCTTATTTAAATCGGAGAGATTTATTTGGTTGTGTTCCCTTGTAAGTCAAAATCAGATTATTCGTAAACAATGATATCACATTCAAAGAAATTAAAGTATAATCATTTCTTACGTGTATGCCTTTCAATTTTCTTATAAGCTGGAAACTATATATTATCTACATTACTAAAAGGTTTAACATTTTTTGAAATTATGTCATGTAAAAACATTGCTAGCGTGTACAAAGGATTGTCTAACGATATTATGATTCTGAATGGAACTCTTGATTTGTGAACTTTTGCAAGGACGGAAGCTCTGGGCAAATTTCCATGCGATAAATTTTCTTGTATGTTCTGATATATAAAATTACTCTTTTTCCATTTTGTAAGCAAATCCCTAACTTTTTTAGTTAAATTATTTAGAGGATTTTTTGTCAGCTTATCAAATTTTTAAATCTTTTTTGAATTTTATTTCTGTAATTTTTGGCATTATTTCTGTAAAATTTATGAAACTTTGGATTGATCATAAGTATATTACAAAGAAGAAAATTTCGTATTAAATCTGTTAAAGAATGCATGAGACACAATGTCCCTCAGTATTTAAACCATTTGAATTGCAGGCTTGACCTTTTTCATTTTAGATCTGTAAATATATAATAATTATAAACATGCTAACAAACAATTCATTGAAAGGATTTTTAAAATTGAGCTGAACGATATACATAGATCAGTCAATCATTCTAAAAAAGAAATAATATACAATACGTATTTAAAAAAGTATCTTAAATCACATCTCAATAGCAGTTTGTAACAATTTCTTTGCAAGACAAGAATATACGTTCCAGAATCAATTAAGACGCGAAGAAATTAAATTATAAAAAAAAACTAAAATGAACGTTCTCAAAAAGATAGAATGAAAACGTAGATTAAAATTAAACCTATTCATTACTTTGCAGAATTGGATAAACAACAAAAAGATAGTAATAACACCTGTAACTCAGAGGGAACCTAAATTTTCATTCCAAAATAATAATTGCGATCTATCCAAAGAAAAACTAGAAGTGAAAATCGAGGCTAAAGAAGTTTAAACAATCCTCCTAAATCTTCACTGTTTTGCAATAAAGAGGGTTGGTTTGTCAACTTGTCTGGATGTTCAATTCCAAAAAAGTTATTATTGCAATTAGATGAGAATTTTACCTTACCTTTATTATGCAATGAAAACATACTTATTGAATTCATAAAAAATATTGAAAATAATTTTAAAAAAAAAGGAGGCGCAAATATTATATTATGAACATCAGAAACTTAGCTAATTCGATTTTGATGAAATTTTTATGCACTTTTCTTATGAATAAATGGGTTATCGAAAGACTGTCTCTCTTGGTAAAAATTACTACACAATTCCTAAAAAACAATCTCAATATTATTTTTACGAAAACAGATAAGGGTAACATTACAATAGCGTTAAACAAAAATAAATATATTGAAAAAATTAAACAAAGGAGATTCTTGGAAATCCTAACACATATACTAAGTTGACAAAAAATCCTCTAAATAATTTAACTAAAAAAGTTAGGGATTTGCAAAAGTGGAGGTGAGAGACTAAATTTTTTAGATATAACAAATATTAAAAGCAATAACAATTTAGAATTTGATTGGTATTACAAATCCACGTTCTCAGGACAATATCTCAATTATTTATCTTCACACCCCATTTCTCAGAAAAAAGGCACAGTGATAGGAACGATTAACAGAGCTACATTGCTCACAGATCCTGAATTCCATGACAAAAATATTAGGCTTGCAATTCATACTCTTTTAAAAAATGACTACCCTGCGGATTTTATTTTTAATGCCATTAAAACTTGACTAAAATTTTTGTTTCGTTAGAACAGGAGAGTAGTAATAATAACTATGTTGAGAAGGATAATGTGCGAGGATCATGGTTTTTAATATTATATTCTTCATCAACTAAGAATAAATTCAGACGATTTTTAAGAAGGAAAACTTCAAACTATCTTACTACAATAATAACAAACTCAATAAATTCATCAGAATACACAAAGATAAGCTCCCAAAAAACGCAAATAAAAATGCAGATAATAGGATTTACTGTAAGGATTGTGATGCATTCTACGAAGGGCAGACAGGCAGGAAAATTAGTACTAGAATATCCGAACATCGAAATCACATTAACTGGAATACACAAAATCAATTGGTAATCACGGACCATACATTAAATTTCAGCTACGAATTTGATTGGGAAAATAATACGATACTTGACACTAAAGTTTCTTTAAAATAAACGTTTGATTTCCGAAAAAGCATACATATGCAAAAAAATGATTTTAACTTGCGTTCTGATACTGAAGGACTGCATCACTCTTATGCGTCGATGCTAAACAATTTCAAAAATTAGAATGCCAACATGTTCTCAATCATCGAAGTTTACATATGTATACACTAAGACTTTTAACTTTTCGTTTTTATATATCATTTATTTATGCTTGTTATTGTCTCGATTATGTTATGTTCTCGACCTTTGTAAGTTTAAAATTAACGTCAGATACGTTCGATACTCCGGATGTTGTAATTAAAATTCCGATATAATGACTAAATCTTATAATTATTGAATTCAAGAACATCATCAATTACAGTTGAAATTCAGTTCTTATAATTGACTTTTGAATCAGCGCATCCACTTCAGACTTGGAAACCTATAGATTGACTTTTCTTGATGGACTACCGGATTATTCTGCGATGATTATTTGCTGAGGAAGATTCCAAAGAGAGTCGAAACGTTCAATACTTTGAGTAAAGAAGATGAAATCACGAAACAATTGGAGTTAAGTCATCATTCCACATTAATATTGCGCACTCCTCCTAAGCTGACTCTTATTAGTCTTTAATTAGCATAATTTGTTCCTTATTTAACGTACGTACATACCACGGCAGTATCGAGACTTGAATTCTTTATTATATATATAGAGTAAGCAAAGAAAATAATCTGTTGTCAGTTCTGTGTATGGGAATGAAGAATGGTCAGGATTAGAAAGAATTTGTGGGAAAAATAATCAAATAAGAATTTAAGTCTCGATAGAATCTCTTTTCTATCTTTACTCTTTCTTTCATTCGTTATTTCGATTGATCACTTTTTTAAAGTGGAGATTCACTGGTTTGCAGAATCGCGAAGGTGGCGACCGTTCGAGAGGCGGAGGTAGCGGCGATTTCCAGAGATCGGACTCATCTCCGGGTTCGCGTCCCAGCTCGGTCTTACCGGATCTTTTGACTTCTTCGCCAGGTCAACGGCAGGACAAGTCAACTAGCGAGGAGGTCAGATTCATCCATCTGTCTATATATATA
>NW_011627000.1:65785-86271 GCF_000204515.1 Acromyrmex echinatior | reverse complement strand
AGTGTATTGAAGCCAGAGGAGAATATTTTGAATAATAAAAACAAAAAATATGCATATTGTTGTTTCAATTATGATTTTCAGGCCCTGTCCGGGAACATATTTGTCGCACTGTGTATATTGCAAATAAAATATTCAAAATATATTTTATGCAAGAGCGCTGATACCGATCTCTTATTCACCTGCAAGGAGAGACGTGAAAATTGTGAATAATGTAATCAGGATGTTTACTATTTGGAAAATCCTAGAAAACCTGGAATTTTTAGAAAATATTTTTTATACTTTATAAATTAATGATTTTCATGGAATTTTATCGGGACTCTGGGAAATTTTGAGAAATTTTATTTTCAAATTTTATTTTCAAATGTCTGTTTCTTAAAACAATGTTACATTGATCATTTGTTTTTTAATGCAAGATGTTGACAATCAATTACCAATATGTATGATATACACATCTGTATATTTACATTCTTGTGTGTGTGTGTGTCTGGCGACTTTTTATTTAAAAAAAAATCAGGGTAATGGTAGATGCTCAACAGAATAGAATAGCTAATATTATATCTATTGCAGTCAATCTTTCTTAAATTATCCTACAGCTGTCCTGGACTGGGTACTTTTGGCTTGAAATAGAAATGTATCGATATGTCTATTACCGTTTGTACTTCATTATTTTATCATAATGCGCCACGCTCGGTCTTAAGGTGCTTCCAAATGATTTGGCCTATGTATAGACCAACTTTACATACATTTTCTAAATATTTATTATATTCAATATAGGTAATTGTGTCATGTATATGTACGATATATGCTAATATTGGCATACGTTGGTCATATCGTCTGCAGTACAAATGGAATTTATAATTTTTTTATGCAGTATGATTCCTTTAACTATTCTGCATATAACAGAATTGAGGTAGTAGCAAAAAACCAATAGTTTACAAGATATTTTATACTTTATTCCAGCACATATTGACATAAAATATTAAATCATTCGTAAACTATTAATTTTTTGATAATCATATTTTAATACTTTTACGAAAAGAATAATGAGACGAATCAATTGATGGAAAGAAAACATGTAGTTGCTTATTTAAAAAATTATTATCCATTTTGCTCACATATTTTTTTAAAGCAATTATGTGTTTTCTTTACACCAACTGATTCATCTTATTATTCTGTTCATAAAAATATTAAGGTATGATTATCAAAAAATTAATAGTTTATGAATTATTTAATATTTTATGTCAATATGTGCCGGAGTAAGGGATAAAATATCTCGTAAACTATTGATTTCTCAATACTTTTATCTTAATATTTTTATATAAAGAATAGTTAGAAAAATCATATTATGTAAAAAAATTTTTATAATTCCATTTAAAGAAACGAAGTTGACTTTGATTTAATCTTCATGTCTTTTATATACTTTTATATGCAGAATAATTAAAGGAATTATCGTTTAAAAAAATTATACAATTAAATTTAAAAAAGTAGAGGCAACCTTTATTTACAGGGTGCGTCATCAAAATCCGGACAAATTTCAATTTAAATTTTCCGCTATATTGTGCCTCCGCCAGAGGCGTTGTTAGCATCCGAGAAAGCCTGCTTCTAGTCAAACAATCATATTCTCAAAATGGTCGCGATGTTGAAACCAAGAAGTATAATCGAAGAGCTGCGATCATCAAAGACCTTCGCACTAGGCGAAGCAACGGAAATAATTCGGTTCTTTGGATACCCGAGATCAATCGTTTATGATATTGTGGCAAAATATATGGCTTTAGAACAGTCCAACGAAGGTTCCAATATGTGAGGAAGAGTCGAAAGAATGCACCGCGAGGACTCCTGCAGTTGTTGAAAGGACTTAAGCGATGATTTCGGACCTAGGGCAATCGTTGCGAAAATTAGCATCGATTGTTGGTGTAAGCGAGCCAACAATGCATCGAATTGCCGAGGAGGGCCTTTGATATAATTCGTACACATTGAAGATACGACAAATGCTCTCTGAGGCTGCCAGAACAAGCCGAGTTGCTTGCTGCAATCTGCTGTTGTGTTGTTTGAAAAACGAAGCGACGAATCAGGTTTTTTCTGATAAAAATTTTTACTGTTGATGCCAAAAATCAAGCGGAGGAATGATCGATGGCTCGCCTACAACTCTCACTCGAGTGTGGGTCGTCCTATGAATTTGCGCGACGTAGCTTCTATATATATATATATATATATATATATAGGGGAGACCGGGGTTAATACTCATTTTTCAGTTTCGAATTTTTAGAGACGAAATTAAGAGACTTATCAAAAAAATGAATTCTACCAGTTACTACATACATTTTATTACCTAATAATATTTTAATAATAAGAGGAAACTAACTAATATGAAAAAAAAATGCATTTTTCTAATGCATTTAATTTTCCATCTGATTCAATTAGTCCCGGGACCGGAGTAATTCGACTAAGATTATTAAAATAAAGATTAATGTATTTTAAGCTACATCTTTGGCTACATATTAATAAAACTTTTATAAAAATATATTTTAAACACAAACATTCGCTTCGCAGGACAAAACAATACTTTTTTTTTGCAAAATTTGTTCATTTCGTGCAAAAACACGTCGAATAAGCCTAGCTTTTGAGATTGGACATGAGGGAACTAAACTTATAACATTTACCACTGAGGAAAATCTCGTTAAAGGAATAAAATTTTGAGTAAGTATAAGAGTCGTCACTAAATGAGTCATATAGTTCCATGCTGTGGTTAGTCTACTATCCCCATTTCATTTTTTAAAAATTAACAATATACGATAACAAAGACACATAAACAAAAAAAAATCTGTTGGAAAAAAATTTATTGAGTAAGAACTACACTTACTATCTAAGTGGAAATAAAATATTTCAGACAATCATATATTGTAAAACAAAAACTTTAAGAATAAAAATATTTACTTAGGTGTACGATTTTTTAAAATTGTAACGTAACTTCTATCATAGATGTATTTGCAACAAGATGTTACAATAGACTTAGCGACAGTCGCTGCTGCATGTTCAGACACATTTACGCGTCTCGCATGTTGTTTTTAATGTAGCCTCGATTATTCTACTTACCCCTATATTCAACTGACCTCAGTCTCTCCTATATATACATACCGGGTGTTTTAGACCACCCTTTTATCTTCGCAGGAAGGTAAAAATGTTCAGAAAAAAATTGTAGGTTAAAAAGATCTATTTACTAATCTTATCAGTTTGATCTTGAATGGCGTCGCCAAGGTCAGGTTAAGGTCGCATTGATTTTTTTAAATGGATTTTTTAAAAATTACTTTTAATTCCAGAATTTAAAGCTGATGTCAAGAGCTTATCAAAATACTATAATAAAGTTATTTTTCAATAAAGTACTTTTCGAGTTATAAGGCATGAAAATTACAGTACCGCCGATATTAGTATTACGTAAGGTATCCGACCGACGGCTAAAACCTTTTGATAACATTTGTCAAAATCGAAACTATTGGAGATTATACCTCTTATTTTCTTATTTAAAATTTTCATATAAATATAAATTTTTTTGTGCAAAAATGAAAGTAAGAGGAATAATTTCCATGGTCTTGATCTTGACAAATGTTATCCAGAATATGATCTTGAACAAGATTCAAAACAATTTTGTGCATTGTTAATAAGTTAAAAATTATCGTTAAAATTTTAAAATACTGAGAGAACAATTTGTGTCTTGTCATTTCGATAATCAGTTGAATAATGATAATTTTTAACTTATTAATAATGCATAAAATGCATACGACATATTTATTGTTCAGCGTTGGGGCATCGACTATGTGAGCTTGAGTTCTCATTGCCACTCAGCTTTCTAACTTTGTAAATATGTGATTTACCTCACAACAGTTCAATTTTTTGAGAGGAAAAACATTGGAGATATTATTTTGTAAAGCAATAATCCAACCGTTGTGTTAGGGGGAAAGATTGCTGATGAAGATTCAAATCATAAGTGGAAACGTTCAAGGTCAAGATTTATATATTATTTAATATTAAAAAGAATTGCGCTAATTGATAACCAGCGTTGACTCCTATTACCTATACTTTATGTTATTAATATATTTCTAAACTATCCAATTGAAATATTAAGAATTTCAGCATTTAGAAAGCGAATTCAATTGTGTATCAACATAAATATAGGTACATTCGAAGAATTGTTATAAATAATATAATGTGAACCTGAAGCACATTCGCGCTCATACGCATATGAGACTCAGGCAGAAGCAAGATTCACGTAAATCAAGCACTCTAATGGGATGAAATTCCCGTCACGTCATTCATCCTGGATAATGCTAAGCATCCTAGAAAATGCATACTATTAATCTGGAGCTGATTGATTATCAAAAACATAATCAGTCCCGTCAACAAATAGAAATAAGAACAGAGTATGTGTAACTTTGACTCCTTTTCCCCTTCTCCATACACGCACGTATGCACACGCATATATGCACACAAGAGATTAAATCCAACTATGTAACCTCCACGTGGTACTCCTTGGGTAATGTTAATGCCGGCGATACTGTAATTTTCAAGGCTTATAATTTGAAAAGTACTTGATGAAAAAATATTTTATTTAGTGTTTTGGAAAGTTCTCGAGGTGTGCTAACAAGAATATGCAATAAAAAATAAGAGATTCCATTTAAAAAATTTATGTTGACCTTGACAGTGCACCCTATCCAAAATCCGTCTTTTCCACCTTCTTTTCCCCCAAAAAAACTTATAACTTTTATATAAAACTTTTTCTTGTATCTCTCTTAATTTTTGAAATATTCGTCTGAGCGATTAAAATGCCTCACCTTGTATATACAGAGTATCCGGTAAGTTTTGACAAAGCGCTCGTGTATAGAGTGGGCTATACTGACATGAGTTGAAAAGTTCTCTATCATTTTGCAATTTTCACAATAATTAACAAAATATTAATTACGAAAAATTTCCGAATATTGGTTTTTAATAATTTTTTCTCAAATATTATTAACTTTACAAAAAAAAAACAGCAAAAGATAAACATTGTTTATTTTCTTGTCAGAGAACTCTAAGAATTTTTTTAGAATTTTGTATCAACTTTTTAGTACTGCATTTACTGCATTTTTTTGACGACTTTTTACTAACATGAGAAAATATGGTATTAAAAAATTCTGAAAAAATTCTCAGAAATTTATGAGAAGAAAATTAACAATTTTTGTTTCTTGCTGTTTTTCTGTAAAGTCATATTTGAATAAAAAATTATTGAAAATCAATATTTAGAGCGATTTTTAGTAATTAATATCTTGTTAACTATTACAAAAATTGTAAAATTGTAGAGGACTGAGTTTAGTCCGTTTTATCTACATATGAGCGCTTTGTCAAAACTTACCGGACACCCTATATAAATTTGGAAGCCATAATATAATTACTGAAATATAACAAAACGAAATATATAATTAATAGTATTGATAATACTATTAATTATACACTATATACATGTATAGGTCTAAAAATATATGTCATGCGCTAAAACGATGAAACAGCAAGTGAGGAGTAAGAACGGTAATAAGCATGAATACCGACATATTTCAATTTCAAACCAAAAATATCTAATCTTGGACATCTCTAAATTATCCTATTATTATGAATTTCGCGGCTTTAATTGTAGAAAATAGTAGATATAGTCTCATGGATTTCCTGTCTTTTACTAATTTTTAATTTATTTGCGTTACACTCTAATTTATTTCAAAGTTGCATTAAACATTTCTTACCTAGAATTTTGAACAAAAATACCTGAAAAATCTAGGAATTCTCAAGAGATTTTTTTTTTAATTTCAGTAATCATTCTAATAACAGATCGAAATTGGACTTGTATATATTATAAAAAAGATGGCTGTATAGTCATGCTTTATGATCGATAGGATAGTTATAGGACTTCGCAATGTCTCATGTTTCACATGTGATCTCTATTAAGCGTCAATTATACGGTTGTCAGCGTGACTAATTCAGGATTATGTTGTGTGTTGTGGGACACGCGGGAGCTCTAACTCGAAGGGCAGGGCCCTCTACTGACCATTCCAATCCCAATACTAATTACAATGTAAGTATCTATTTATCCATTAAAAAAAAATTTCGACTGCTATCCTTCCCTCTTCCTCCTCCTCCTCGCTTTTTCGCGCGAGGGGCGGGAACAGAGGTATGAGGACACGTGTTATTTTGCTCTCGAACGTTGATCTTTTTTCATTAAGTACCACGGGAATGAATGCCAGTTTTGTGTACGTGCTCAGGCCGTTTTTATCTTATCCTCTTTTTGGTTGATTTTTATGGGATCTGTTTCTGTGTGTGTGATTCTTGGTGCCACCACGGTAATAAAATGATAACTCTAACACGCGACCACCGTTGCTTGTTCTCACATTTCTCTCTTTCTTTTTCTATCCTTTTTCTGGGTTTTGTTTCTCACCTATGTGAAACGTGACGATGCGACGATGCGCCTTGAGTAGATGACATTGTTTCACGACGCGAATGTTTAATCCTATATACTGAGTGTCATTCGAGAATTACACGAAGCATACATAATAACAAACTAATAGTGTAATTGCGGATGTCATTGAACACAGAGTTGACTAATTTCGAGTCTGCTTAATCCTTACCAAACGTATCCCTTCGATACATATACTTACACGGATTACATGCGAATGTTTATTCTTTTTCATTTTTTATATTATTCTGTGAAGAAATGCTTTAATTTGCAATCGAGATAATTTGTTTGTGTGAATGCTATGTATATATCGCATATTTGACTCTGCTAATTTGTTCTCTCTTTTTTTCTTCACTCAGTCCTTTGCATGCATTTTTTACTATTTAAATAAGATAGAAAAAAGGGGAACTTTACGCGTTTCTGCGATTTGTATCTTTTCTGTTGATTGTGATAGCAATATTTGGGTCGATGACAAATTCTTCTAATCACTCCAGCATTTCTTTGCGTGCAAAGTAGTTTTTGCCTGGCATTTTGGCACGCTTCTCTTGGAGTTTAATCAAACGGTAAAGTCATCTTTGTTGCAGTATCGACAAGCGGTGAAATCACCTCCGTTTGCGCTTCAACAGAAGCAGCGATCTTTTCTGACTTTTGGATTCGGAGCTGGTCCAGCGAGAAGAGAGTCCCACGTAAACGTTAATGTGACTCCCACTAGCCACGATTTAGCATCGGATACACCTGAGATACGCAAATACAAGAAGCGTTTCAACAGCGAGATCCTCTGTGCCGCGTTATGGGGTGCGTATACAGTTCATGTAGAATCTTCGTTTGTTGCGCACTAATTGTATGCTCGGATTATAACCGACTCTTATCACTTTACAGGTGTAAATCTATTAATTGGAACCGAGAACGGCTTGATGTTGTTGGATAGGAGTGGACAGGGTAAGGTTTACCAATTGATCAGTAGAAGACGTTTTCAACAAATGGAAGTTCTCGAAGGTCAAAATATCTTGGTTACGATCAGCGGTAAGAAAAATAGAGTACGCGTCTATTATCTTTCTTGGTTGAAGAGCAAAATTCTACGGACAGATGGTCACAGTGATGTAAGTTTTCATTTTATGCGCATACACATGCACACGCAACACACACATAACACACGCGCGCGCATGCACACAGCCACACACTCACCCGCATACGCACACGCACACGCACACGCACACGCATATTGAAAGAATTTCCTTTCTGGGTACCCGTTTTAATCGAATATTACTTTGTATATTTGTAGCAAGTCGAACGACGTAACGGTTGGATCAATGTGGGTGATCTGCAGGGCGCTGTGCATTTCAAAATAGTGAAATATGAAAGAATAAAGTTCCTTGTGATCGCATTGAAAGATTCCATAGAGATTTACGCCTGGGCGCCAAAGCCGTACCACAAATTTATGGCCTTCAAGTCTTTTGGCGAGCTTGCGCACAGACCTTTATTGGTTGACCTGACAGTTGAGGAGAGTTCAAGATTGAAAGTCATCTATGGTAGCGCTGATGGATTTCACGCGGTCGATTTGGATTCCGCCACAGTTTACGATATATATTTACCAAAACATGTAAGAAAACTCAGATCTGTTTATTCATATTGGTAAATGTGCGCGATGCGATTTATTGGCTGATCTCGTCGTTCAAGAAATCCGAATTTAATTTCTCGATGATAATCAATAATGCATGAGTAGAATATTCATAAGTACTTTGTATTACTTAAAATCTATTTCGACATATCTTCGATAAAAATATTAAATTCAGTAATTATAAAAAATAATCAACTAGATTTAATAATAAAAAAATACTATGTGTGTGTGTGTGTGTGTGTGTGTGTGTGTGTGTGTGTGTGTGTGTGCGTGCGCGTGTGCGTGTGTGCATATGTGCATATGTGCATGATAAATTTATTTTAAAAATTTCAAATATTCAGAGAGTCAAGTTTCTTTAATGATATTTCAAGTCTATAAATTGTTAAATTCAATCGAAAAACAGTTGAAAGCATGTACATTTACTTAAATTTTTATTCTTTGTAAAATTTGATGATAATGTGTATTATCATTTGTTTTTCAATCGCAGACCCAGGGTCCTATTTGTCCGCACTGTATAGTAGCGTTGCCAAACAGTAATGGCATGCAGTTGCTACTCTGTTATGATAATGAGGGTGTATACGTAAATACTTATGGCAGAGTATCAAAGACAATGGTTCTTCAGTGGGGTGAGATGCCTACGAGTGTCGCATACATTGGTACGGGACAAATTATGGGTTGGGGCAACAAGGCGATTGAAATTAGGAGTGTGGAGAGTGGTCATCTCGATGGTGTTTTTATGCACAAGAAGGCTCAACGACTCAAGTTCCTCTGTGAACGTAATGATAAGGTGCGTGTAACTTGAAATGTATAACACTTAACGATTAATTGAAACGCTTATTAATGTATGAAATCCATCCGCCTGTTTATGTCTTTTTGTTCATATATATATATAAAATTTGTAACATTATGTCTTATGGTTTATCTGTATATAGGTATTTTTCTCGTCGGCGAAGGGTGGTAGTTCGTGCCAGATCTATTTCATGACTCTAAACAAACCGGGCATGGCCAACTGGTGATCCCGAATGAGGCCAAATCTGGCCCCAAGATTATTATCCTCGCGTTTATCTCCGCTACACAATCCTCCGCGTGTATCGGGATATACAGCATCGGCGCGCACATTCGCTCGTCCTTCACTGCCAGGACCCAGCGCCTTGGAGACCAGGAAGTGCGTACACCGTATCCAACATCTTTATCAACATCAACAGCATTGTCAACGTCAATATTATCGTCATTATCCTCATCATTATTCACATAATCTTTCGTACAATGACTACGAAGAAGCTGAAGAATATGATAATAGGTTCCAACAATGCACCCGGTTGCCGTTACGAAGCACACCGGGGACGTTAACATTCGTCAATCTGCTTGTCAAGAAATTCCTCTGTTTTTTCACTTGTTCGCCTTGCGGATTGCGTAATGCAGCTTAACGTGCGGCCGAATCGCAGAGCGAATTCTTCTCCAGCCCCTCCATAAAATAAGAGTGCACGATGTATTGCATGCTGGTAAATCGTATTAATAGTATTCTATGTATTTTTCTTTCTTTTTTTTTAATATAAATTTATCCCTTTTTTAAATATAAATTTATCGCCTTAATCACTACGATAAGTCTGTACTTGTTTTGCGTTGGTATGTATACGTAAAGACCTTAATTCTCAAGGAATCTTAAATATTAAAAATGAAATAAAAATGTGTTTTACCATGTTTGGCGAATAGTTAATAATTAAGAGTGTTTTATACAGAAGATGATTTAGAATAACGTAATAAAGTATGAACTTGATTTGTGCAGATCTTTCTAAAAAATTGTGAGTGGAAAAATTGTAGTTGTAAGAACAGTGTTGACGAATTACCAGCTCGCATAGCTAATCGGTTGTTGCCGTGCAACTGTTTTGTAAAAAAAACCCGTGCAATATCGATAGATCGGTCTGTACAAAAAAGGCCCTATTCTAAGAGACTTTTCTTAAATCAAGGATATATTCCGATAATCGAAATATGAGTGTCGTAAAGATTCAGAGATCTCGAGTAAAAAAAAAGAAAGAAAGAAAGACAGACGGAAAAAGGAAGCTCATATAGGGCTCGAAATCGTGATTATTTTCTTGTCGAAGTTTGCTAATTTCTTAGTGAAAAGTTCTGGTGTAGTTTTAACGAAATGTGTAGCAACGCTCTAGTAAAAAGCGGACACTTTACGATGGGCTGGCTATATGGGTTGGCTCCATGAATAATGGAGATGACATCTTTACATATAACGCGATATCATGATAAATTTAGAATTAAGTGAGAGTAATTGAGGGAATGGGCAAAATAAAGGCACAATTCTATTTAGGCCCTTTTTTCGACAATTAGCTTTTTCATATCAATATTGATAGAGAAAATTTATAACATGTAATAGAGAAGATTTATAACATGTAACTTCTTAAAGTAACATTACATAAATTCATTTAATATTGTATCCATTTATGTATAATAAAAAAAGTAGCAAGTTATTTTAATTTTTATTAATATCAAGATTTTGTAATTAGGTTTTTATTCTGCCCATCCCCTCAATCACTAACGTTAATTAATTGTCTAGTTATAGCAGCTGCGGTTCTTTCCGCCAGCTCATGCGAACAAAAGCATGACAACGATGATGATGACGCGAAATGAAATAATGTGGGTAGACATTTGATGGACGAGTCGCATTTTTATAAACAATAGATTAACTGTATCGAAGAAATTTCGTGACGCATGATGTCGCGGGATGAATAGCCAAGTTTCTAATCTTTTTCTTTTCCATATTTTCAAATTTCCAGTACTTTTTTTTTTACATTTTTGACACACTCACTCTGAACGTATCACGAGAAATACATTTGCCGTTTATGGGCGATATGTAAGTCTTTGTAAGAAAGAACCCCACACACACCTTATGGAAATTAAATTTCGGTCGAATTGCCTGAAAATTTGATAGATTTATAAATCATGGTTTGATAAAAAGTCTCCATAGGTACGATCCCTTGCAATAAATTTTGACCTCTACGCATCATTTTTCGAAACTGCTAATATTACAATTTCTTATTTTCGACGAATATAGTACATTCCTATGTCATTTGCACTTTCTATGTATATTTTTAAGTAAAAAATTATAAGAATAATATTGACCTAATTATTTCTCACAAATCGGGATTTTGGCTGTGTTCCGTTTCACGTATCATGCGCATCATATGTGAAACGGAACGTAGCGTTCGATTATTGTAAGTCCCCTCACCTCTCATAAATCAGGATGCTTTTGATTATTGTGAGTTTTATTCAATAGGAAAATGAATTTTTATTATTAAAAATATATAATTTAATAATAAAGGAAAGAAATATTTAACTGATAAGAACTAATAGTATAAGTAGTTATGAAAACAACGATTGTGAAAAGTATTAATATGTCACAGAAGTTTAAGCACGATTTCGAGACGCGCACAAAGATTTGCTGCGTACAAGCCGTACGCTCAAATGAGATAGCAACATTTCGACTGGCATGGTCTACTCAATATAAATATAAACGAAGAGCGCAGCAATTCTTCACGCGTGCCCCATAATCGTGCCTAAAATTCTGCGCCCTAGATATGAAGCAATACAGCGTTGATTTAAATCTCAAAAATCAAATTATCAACTCGATATTCTTATAGCTTTTTTTTGTAAGAAACAATTAAGTCAATATTATCCTTATAATTTTTTTGCTTAAATATACATAGAAAGAGCAAATAATAATATAGGAATGCACCTTATTCGTTGAAAATAAGATATTGTAGTATCAGTTTTGAAAAATGAAGTCTCGTAAAGATCAAATCGTTCATTACAGGAAGTCGTGCTTGTGCAGACTTTTTATCCTTTGTGCAGGACGACAAGATCTATAACATATCAAATTTTCAATTTGATCGAAATTCAATTTCCATAAGGTTTGTGTGGGATCTTTTTGCAACTTAGCGAGATAACGCGCGCTAAAAGAGAGCATCCTGCTTTTCCCCTTTCCTGCTCGTTCTTTGATTGTGAATCGCCGTTTCGCTTCCGAGAAGCGTTATTATGGTCTAATCTCGTATAATCTCAAAGATACTTTCTCTTCGGTTTGAAAGGGAATTCTTCATATAATCATTAAATCATTATTTTATCGATGTCGGATCCTAGGCCGATTCATACAGTGTTAATAATGGGAAAAAAGAGTAAATTCCCAATTATACGCGACTTGTTCGTTACGTGGGAAGTTTACGACTAATGGAGTTTACGAATGTGCACACAATCAGTATACGTAATGTTTGCGCAGGGATTTTATCAATATTGGATCGAGTATCGTTAGAAATTGTAGCAGAAACGTATTTAATTGACAACATGACAAGTGCGACAAGAACATCAAGATTATCCGATCAGACGTTTTAATCGTGCGACTGAGGAGGATGTATTCGGGCGAAAACGAGGTATATGCATTGTGCACGTGTGCATGGCGTCATAGTGAGAGTAAGCAACTATTGCGATATAATGTACTCTAACAATATCTCTTTTCGTCCAATTTAGTCAAGTTGACATATCTTTGCTCGTCGCACGCATCGAAGCGATCTTGTCGTCGATCGGAGTCTACACCTTTTTACGCAAAGCATCATGTAATATGACGCGACTTGCAATACGTAAGCGCGACAACGGTCCGATTTCTAACGGTCCGAGCGAAATAAGATTACGTGAGACATTTGTACATATATTTATGTATTCGTAAATAAATAAATATATGACATGATGTCGCACGCGACACACGGAGAGATACATTTTACTATGGTGTAATTAGACAATCAATGTGTGTTGTCTAACTTCACTATGCGTTCTACGTCGATCGATTAGCGACTTTTCGAATGTCGTCGAGAAGCAAACGTCTTACAAGTCGTCAGTTGTAGATCGTGAAATCTTGTTCGTGACAAGACATTTTTTATACCGTTAACGAGAAGGCACAGGAAGGGGCAGAGCTCCGCATAGTGCTACGAAAGACTGCTTTTTAAATGGCGGAAGCTTTTCATCGCGCAAAGACAGAATGAGTGGGACATACTCAAAATGAAAAAGGAAGAGAAAAAGGGAGAGAATGTAAAGAAAGAAAAAATGAGTGAGTGTGCGTTTTTGCGTGTGCATGCGTGCGTGCGTGTGAGAGAGGGGGAGGGGGGAGAGAGAGAGAGAGCGTGAGAGAGAGAGAGAGTGAGAGAGAGAGAGAGAGGGAGAGAGAGAGAGAGAGAGAGAGAAAGAGAGCTTACAGACGGTTATCTACGATTGGCAGGAATTTGAATATAATATTATGATAAAGTAATATTATTAATTATATCTTGAACTAGACCTGCAAACTAATTTTGTACGAAACAATTTTCCCCTCTTTCTTTGCATCTTTTTCTTCACATTCGATTTCTCTAACCTTTAATCTTAAGTTTCTACGGCATTGCTACCTTACCTTCTTTTTCTTACGCATTGTCTCCCAAAGATGGTAGTGATTTTTTTACAGTATAGTAATTATTATAGCGCAATTTATCGATTGTATTATTATGATTACTACTTTTAGATTCTTATGAGAAAGATGTCACGATGTTATTAGAAGCGATATGATTACGATGCGATTATTATTATTTTTATTACTATTCATACACTACTGCTAAGGTCAAATATACGGACATTCGTAATTTCATTAATGATGTATTTCTCTGTCTTATCCTTTCGATTTTTTCTCAGTGAAACCAACAATTCTCCTTTCTGCTGTTCGAAAATGTAATCGTAAATTTAGATTGATTCAACGGCCAGCCCGCTATTGTTAATTAATACTCTCGTAATAAATCCGGTTGCTAACGCGATTGTGTTGTGCGATGCTTATTACAACTGAGCTATCAATTCGAACTTATCGAGGATTCATGCATTTCCTGGTGCGATAGAATTTCTCTCCGTATTCTGCAAACGGCTTCAGATTAATCGCTTATCGATAATATACCGATATTCGGATTACTAATGGAAAGCGGCGTATCGTACAAATAGATCGTACATAATTTTGTTCTTTATTTTATTTTAAATTCAATATTGCCCCTTTATCTGATCTTATTACGACGATCAATATGCTCCATAAAATGAATGCAGTGCAAGATTCCTTCGTTCAAGTTAATCATCATATAGCCAAACGCACGTCGATTGCTTGCTATGGATAACAAATAATTTTACGCGACTTAAAATCGCTGACATTGGAGAAAAAGATTTTATTACAAAAATGCTACAATTTTAATTGTACTAATATAAATCGATCCATTTAATAAATATCCTAATGCCATTAACTTTAACTTTATAAAATGCATTAGATCTTGAAGAAAACTTTCTAACAAAATATCTTATATTAGACTTTTTGTAAAAAAAGGAAACAAAAATTGTAAATATTTAAGAGCTAATGCAGTTAACGGTATGCAAAAAATTTTTTTATTAATATTTAACAAACATGCATATGTACGTTTTGACCAATAATTTAGGTCCTTATTAATGCAATTACAAAAATACAAACTGTTACATAAATATCGAAAGACAGCGAATGTCTTATAGTGTGAACAGCGCATGATATTTTGTTTAGTGGTCATCTAGTTATTGCTATAATACTCCTTAATTATGGACTTTTTCTTGTTCGCAATTCTGACTTCTGCAATAATTAGATCACTAAGGAAGATATCATGTGCTGTTCACACGTAACTGTAGGACATTCGCTGTCATTCGATATATTTATGTATCCAGCAAATGAGAATGGATTAAAATGAATTGAAATGGATTCAGATTTCAGAAATATTGATTGTTAAAATGAATGCTTTTTAATCCTGAATGCATTTTTATTCATTTATAGAAATTTTATTCATTTATAGAATTGCACGGAGTATATTTCTATGCCTTAAAAATAATATTAGTTTTTCTGTGTGAATACTATTCAATTCAAAATTTTGAATAGGAAATGCAGTTTTTCAATCCAATTGCATCTAATTGAATCCAATTGAATCCAATTAAATCCACACAAAAAAAGTATTCCCTATTTATAAAATACGCATTTGGATAGAAAAAAATTTCAATCCATTTTAATCCATTCTCGTTTGCTAGGAAGATGTCTTTAAATTATATTCTTAAATTTAACTCTTAATACATATACAATTTTAAATAATTCTAACGAACGATGTTTGATTTTTAAATCAAACATATAAATAAAAGAACCACAGCACTGGATGTTGTTTGTGAAATTTACTTCTTCATTACATTAATAAAAAATCTTTAGACGTTTCGGTCACAATCTGGCCATCTTCAGTAAAATCACAAATATTAATAAAACACAGAATTTACATATATCTGATATTGAATTCAGCCGTCATATAATAAGTATATGTAAACGTGTTCTTTCTTCTTGTGAAGATGCATCGTACAGCAATGTTGCAGCGCCAATTATCATATTGCAAATTATGTAGAGAGAACAAGAATTTCCAGATTCTAATTTAAAAATTAAACTATATATATATATATATAAAGTTTAGATTGTTCTAGAATTATTTATTAAGTGTTAGAGAGATCTTTCTTTAAAAAAGGCAGATAAACATCAGGCAAACCTTCAGTGTCACTTTGCTTATTGATGTTACTTACTTGGCTTTTTATGTGTATTTCAGAAATTCTTCTTTTAAGTAATGATTATTCCGTATCTAAAATTCTAATATTATCTCAATCTAATTCGTGCATCTCATTCAATTGGTGGCGTGAAACCACTGACATTTCAGAAGTGGATCTTCTTATGTCAATCTGTTCTTTGATTCGAGTTTTTAATTTCCTTTTTGTTTGGCCAATATAAGAAGACAATCTAGACAATTTATCTTGTAAATTGTGATAAATTGATCAACGTGCAAGTTGTGTATTAACAGTGTAAATAGCAAGTAAATGTTTGTAAAAAAAATTATATGATTCTTCTAACCTCGCCCTGAATCATCGTAATTATCCTACTAGAGATAGAACAATGAACAAACATGCATCATGTAACATGGTTCAATAATACAAATTAAAAATAAAAGTTTAGAAAGGCTACGAATCAAATAACAACAAAGCAAATGTATTAATATATATATTATAAGAAACAAATATAATTATCATGCGCTAACACAAATAACAAATAACAAACATCGTTTCGAATCCAATCAGGTCATCTTCAATATTAAGAATAAACATAATTAGAAAGAACTAAATTAATATACATAAAATAAAACGGGTCAACGGTAAAATAATATAATATAAATGGCCAGTAGAATCGCATCTTGTCATCGTGAATGTTATTAGGGGTTCAAATAAGTTCGTGCGGTTTTGAAAGAGATGGCGTAACTACTGTTTCATTCCACCGTTCCGTATTTCTAAGTATGCGTTGGATAGCTGTCATTAGTAGGTATTAAGTTCAGTATGTGTCATTTGTTCGAATTGTAAACAACAATATTTTTACTTCGTCAAATATGTCGAACTTTGTACCAAATAAAGTGTTTTTGCGGGGAGTTTTACTGCATTATTTCAATATGAAGAAAAGTGCTGCCGAAAGTCATCGTATTTTAGTGGAAGTTTATGGTGACCATGCTCTATCTGAGCGAACGTGTCAGAAGTGGTTTGCACGGTTTAAGAGTGGTGACTTTGACTTGGAAGACCAAGAGCGTGCCGGATGTCCAAGAAAGTTTGAAGACGCAGAATTAGAGGCATTACTCGATGAAGATCCATGTCAAACGCAAGAAGAGCTTGCATTATCATTGGAAGTGACTCTGATTACATTGTAACCGGTTTTTCACAATAAAGCCCCAAATTTCGAGAAAAAACCGCACGAACTTATTTGTACCCCTAATAAATTATGTATGCAACGATATAGTGTAAAAGTTAGATGTTAAAATATTGTAATAAAAATCCATATTATCAAAATGCGCAAAAAATTCACAAGCATCGTAAAATCAAAAATTCATATTAAAATCTATAACAGTATTGAAAATAAAAATTACAATATTTAAAGCAAAGAAAAATCAGAGCATTAAGTACAAAGATATTGAATAAAGAATGATGAAACTCCGTCTGTAGGTTACTATATATATATATATATATATATATGTAAATCAAAACTTATAGTCAAAGTTACCTTAGATTTACAATCGTTGCGGTGTCTAATGATATAAAGACCTCCAGAAATAATATTTATATATTTAGAATTAATGTAATTTATTAATACAATATTTCTTCAGACAAGGATAATTCCACGTTAGCAAAAAAATATAAAAATTAGAAAAAAACTGTATTGAGAAGAAACGCATCTTAGTTGTCTGGCGGCGATACACAAAGTGAAGAAAACGTTAAGAAAGTAGAGGGTTGGAAATAGAAAAAGGAAACAAGAAGAAAAAGGAGAAGAATGGCTAAGAGAAAGATTGTATTAATAGATTGTGATAGAAAGACAGGAATCATGTAACAAATCAGATTCACTTTGTTTGTTTAGACCCTGGCTTTGCTTTTTGATATGAACTGTCTCAGATATCAATTTTTTTTATAGGAAGGTTCCTTATCAAGGATTTTTACATTGCTTCAATCAAAATTGTGATTGCATTTCATACGGTGGTTCATGATGACAGTTGGAGAACCTGTATTTTTATTTATGTCTAGTTTATGTTCTTGCAATCTAGTCTTTAACTTTCTCTTCGTTTGACCCACATAACTGGCCTCGCAATCCTCACATATTTTGTAAACCATACCTTGATTTGATAAAACATCTAATTGGTCTTTATTCCTTCTTATATACTTATTTAAGTGTTAGGAATTGAATAAGCCAACTTAGAATTCATTTTTAAGTGATAGGTCTAAAACTTTCAGAAAGTACCTTAACATAAGGTATGGTGAAATATTTGTCCGTAGATATCTCTTTCTTAGAAAAATAGGAAATATGAGAGTTTTTATATTTACGAATGTAAAAAAGGAGTCTGTTATTAATCGTGGCGAATATGAAATGTAGAAGATAATCATTTTCCAAAAACATGTGAGCAGCCTCTATGAGATTACGCTCATGAAACTTTTCGAATTAACAAAAAAATTGAATGGCTCAAGGCTAAACAACTTAGAACTAAAAATTCTCAAATTAAAGCTATATCTTACTCTTGCTCTGTTTCAAATCAAATTTCATCATGTTCTGATTTACATTATTGTTGCCCTTCTGTTCCTGATAACGTAGCTGAATGTAAAACTGTTAGTATTTCTCCTGACATTTTCAATGAAATATCTTCGTTTGACTCAATATATGATGGTTGATTCATCAATCTTAGCAACATTGACATTCCACAGGAGATTCAGTTTTGTTACAACTAGGCGAAGGGTTCGGTATGCCTATTAGCAAGAACAATATCGATAAAATCTTAGTTGAATTTATAAAAAAAATTGAAAATAATATCCAGATAACATCATTCACGAGAAATAACTCCACTTTCATTCCTGTTAGCCCTAATGATAGGCAGCTTTTTATTTGGTTAAAAGTCACGCATCGAAGATCATAGTGAATTGTTTGTCACGAGGACTGATAAAGGTAACAT
The DNA here is from genome assembly GCF_000204515.1 of Acromyrmex echinatior. The sequence goes on along the minus strand of NW_011627000.1, from coordinate 67,607 downwards.
TACAGTGGTTTTGGACAGAGCTGATTATATTCATGAAATGGAAGTCATTTTTTCAGATACTAATACTTATCAGAGAATAACTAGAGATCTCACCAGAAAGATAACTAACGATTTGCATAACATTCTTGTCAGATGGAAGAATATGAGTTATATAGATAATACTTTGTACAGACGATTGAATACTACTGATGGCAATCCTGCTGAGGGCTTATCTAAAGTTCATAAACCGGGGAATCCATTTAGAATTATTGTTTCTGCTATTAATAGTTTATACTTTTTCTCTCTGTTTTTGCACAATATCATCCATGGTAGCATTCCAGGAGTATCTAATCAGGTGAAGAACAGTTTCCATTTGGTCAACATATTAAATGGATTGCGTTTTGAATCTGATTATGTTTTAGTCTCCTTGAATGTTTTCTCTTTATTTACTAACATTCCTATAGATTTGGTATCGAAAAGCATTGAGAGGAGATGGGACCACATTAATTAAGAATACCACTACACTGCTGAATGAGTTCCTTATTGCTATGAATTTTGTTCTGGATTCTATGTTTTTATACCTTTAATCATAGATTTTACAAACAGATATTTGGTATCCCTATGGGGTCGCCTATATCTCTGGTTGTTGCTGAAATCATTTTACAAGACTTGGAAATATCAGCTATTGAAATGTTGTCTGTATAACCATTGTTCTACTATCGTTACGATGTTGTTTTGGCGATTCCCTCTGATACCATAAATGATATAAAAAACATTTTTAATTCATTGCATATTAGGTTGCAGTTCACTATTGAAATTGGTACTCATGGTATCACTTAGAATTTTTTTAGACATGACCATAATTGTTGAGGAAAATAGAATTGTATTTAATAGATTTCAGAACCTTGTTCGGGGAGATTTTTCAATTTTTATTCCCACCACCCTTTATGTCACAAAAGGGGAGTTATCATAAGTGCAATAGATAAAATATTATTATTGTCTCATCCAAAATTTCATGAGCGTAATTTTATAGAGGCTGTTCACATGTTTTTGGAGAATAGTTATTCTCTATATTTCATATTCGCCATTTTTTTTGTTAATTCGAAAAGTTTCATGAGCGTAATCTCATAGAGGCTGCTCACATGTTTTTGGAAAATGATTATCTTCTACATTTCATATTCGCCACGATTAATAACAGACTCCTTTTTTACATTCGTAAATATAAAAACTCTCATATTTCCTATTTTTCTAAGAAAGAGATATCTACGGACAAATATTTCACCATACCTTATGTTAAGGTACTTTCTGAAAGTTTTAGACCTATCACTTAAAAATGAATTCTAAGTTGGCTTATTCAATTCCTAACACTTAAATAAGTATATAAGAAGGAATAAAGACCAATTAGATGTTTTATCAAATCAAGGTATGGTTTACAAAATATGTGAGGATTGCGAGGCCAGTTATGTGGGTCAAACGAAGAGAAAGTTAAAGATCTAGTCTTTAACTAGATTGCAAGAACATAAACTAGACATAAATAAAAATACAGGTTCTCCAACTGTCATCATGAACCACCGTATGAAATGCAATCACAATTTTGATTGAAGCAATGTAAAAATCCTTGATAAGGAACCTTCCTATAAAAAAAATTGATATCTGAGACAGTTCATATCAAAAAGCAAAGCCAGGGTCTAAACAAGTAGAATGAATCTGATTCGTTACATAAATCCTATCTTTCTATCATATCTTTCTCCCTTTTTTAGTTCTTTCATTCTTCCTCTTTTTCTTCTTATTTCCCTTTCCTATTTCCAATTTCCTATTTTTTTTTAACGATTCCTTCACTCGC
>NW_011627000.1:33659-65773 GCF_000204515.1 Acromyrmex echinatior | reverse complement strand
TATATATATATATAGTAATCTACAGACGGAGTTTCATCATTCTGTATTCAGTATCTTTGTACTTAATGCTCTGATTTTTCTTTGCTTTAAATATTGTAATTTTTATTTTCACTATTGTTATAGATTTTAATATGAATTTTTGACTTTACGATGCTTGTGAATTTTTTGCGCATTTTGTCAATATGGATTTTATTACAATATTTTGATATCTAACTTTTACACTATATCGTTGCGGACATAATTTCACATTCACGATGACAGGATGCGATTCTACTGATAGCCATTTATATTGTATTTTTTTTACCGTTGACCCGTTTTATTTTAAGTATATTAATTTTGTTCTTTCTAATTATGTTTATTTTGAATATTTAAGATGGGCTCGAAACGACCTTTGTTATTTATTATTTGTGTTAGATTATGATAATTATATTTGTTTTTTATATTTATACTATGTTGTTATTTGGTTCATAGTCTTTTTAAACTTTTTAATTAAAATGAACAATTCACCTCCGATAACCTTGATCCTCCCACACATTATGAAGATCATCATACCGAAAAATCTTCGGAAGATTGTAGCAGTACCCATCACGCGTTATAAAAGAAAGTTATAAAAAAACATTAAAAATTCTCATATTGTCAAAGTCATGACACTGAGTAATCATCAAACAGTTTTAGCAGTCGATTGTTGTTCGTTAAAGAGTTAAAGTAAAATAAAAAGTTCATATTGCCATCTGTCGACTGAAGTTCGAGACGTAATTCATGGGTCGAGCAGACGACGATGACGTTAATAGTAATGACTAATAATAATGATGTTAATAATATGATGATAATAATAACTTAATTATCTTTCTTAAAATTTGAACAAAATTTCGAACTTGTTACAATATCTCCGCTCGTAGGGCAAATTAAAAAAAAAATTGCACTTTCATTATACAATTCGGGTACAAGCTATCAATTGATCATACATAGAATTTGAATGGCAGTCATTATTGAGATATAATATTCGAGATCTCGGAAAACTCATCGCTCCGCATAAAGAAATCCAGCATTATTTCGCGCTAAAATGCGTTTTCTTAACGCCGAGACACTGTCTCTCGATCAGCATGTTATTTGATAGGAATAATTTAATTGGAATGCGAGTGTTAAACCGAATCGATGATCATCTATACATACTATATGTCCAAACTGTGCACCTTCTCACGCATATCTCGTACGCAGACGAAGGGCAGCAAGTAAATTCGGAATGGACAGACGAAGTTCAGCACAGATCACTGTCCTAACGAAGGATCGCTTTGGAATACAGCGATTGATTCAGCGGACCACATGAAATTATTCATTTGCATTTATTAATATTCACCATGCGCGACAAGAGACTTCAAATACCAAAATAAAATGATCCAACAAACTGTCGCGTTTGGATTAAGCGCTACAATTGTGACAAATTTTGACTGCTGCAATTAATAAAGACAAATCAAAATATATCTCACTTTGGAATATCGAAGAAATCCTCGAATATAGAATAAATCTATCTCGCGTTGCGCGCGTTCCAGTTTCGCAAATGCTGTATTTATCCAGGCGGCGTCGATAAGGAATCGGCATGCAATGACACAGTTTCTACAAATATAAATCCAGTGCATGCACATATACGGAAAGAGAGAAAGATATATAGAGAGAGAGATAGACGCGATATGTCTATATCGAACACAATAGACAAGTAGATATTGTCAAGATCTAGACAGACAATTCCATATTGAAGCAACAATAAGATGCGTTGTGTATTTGCGGCTGCGATATTTTCCACAACGATAAACGCGCCTCCGATTCGTTTTCGATGACATCGTTACGACCCGTCGCGTCGTATTCGCGCAATGTATTGACTTTGAACTTCTATTTCCTTTTCTTTTTCTCTTTTTTTAAAAAAAGTAACGTATTAATATTAGAGCTTGATAAGCAATTAACATCGGGATGATTACGACAATTCTAATAACAGTAGCTTTCTACTATTAGTTAAATACACTAGGATCGTGTTGCTAGAATCACAACTATCCAGTTAATTCGCTAAATAACGATTCTCTTTAAAAGTTTGAGACTGTTGATTCTGGTTATTGCCAATAACCAAAATCAACAATTTAAAACTTGTTCACGATGCGCTTTTAATTAAATGTTATTCTACACAATTAGCAAAATTACTAATAGAAAATTATTCGAGTAATTTCGATAAACAGAACCATAATCCTAGTTACTGAAATCACTCTTTGAAAATGATTCCTCAAATAATATCTAATGCTTACAATATTTGTCCGTGTATTTTAAATGAACAATAAATTACTTATTGCAATTGTAATTGTAATACTTCAGGAAGTTTTTCATTAGGAGACCAAAAACAAAAATCTTTTGTAATTCTTTTTTTAAAAGAAAGACTAATATTTATTGATTTCAAATTTTTTGATATAACTGTCATAGAAAACGTATAAAATTTTGTGTGAAGAAGAAAATATTATAAATAATAAAAATATAAACATTTAATTTCACTCTTCGCCACGACATTACGATTTGGTGTACATCCTAGCGGCTGGATTCTTGCCAGAAACAAAAAATCAAAAAATATTTTTAATTTTTATAGAGTATCATTCTAAATGAACCTAAAAAATTGAAAAATTATATATAAATTAACATTTTGTGTGACTTTGAAGAAAAAGTTACAATTTTCATTAGGTAGCAGTTTGTTTATGCAAAAAAAATTGTTAATATTGATTTTTACTTTTAGATTCATCAATGATGGTTGACTATTAACTAACTAATGAGCTCTAAAAGAAGATCAGACAAATATTTTTTCTCAATCGTGTACACAAAATTGAAGAAAATGCAAAAACTGAATTTCGAGAAAAACTTAAAATTTTCGATTTAGTTTTTAGTAGGTACTTACAATGCTCGAGAACTAATCTATTATTGCAGGAACACATAATAATTTTTCAACTTCCTCATGGAATTCATTTTGAGCAATTTGAATTATTCTACGAACTACTCTCTCGCGCTACTAACAAGGAAATTAACCCTTACCGATTTTAAAGGGAAGTTCTACTTTGAAGATAAAAAATTTATGTATTTTTTATCAATTTTTTTTATAAGGAAATGAAGGAGATATCAAAATATTGTTTTGGCATTATATTTTATATGCTTCAACGTTCAAATAATAATTTTTTTTTAGAAATATAAAAGCTGTAGCATAGAGATGCATCAGAGTGTGCAATGCGTGAGTGGGAATTGGTGGGAAATCCTGGCTGTCTATAGTTTATATCACAAAAATATCAATGACAAAATATCAGAGACAAAAATATCAATGAAATTATTAAAATATATTAAATTTGTATAATAAATCTCATTTCATTTGAAACATTTGAAAATTTATAGAATGGCAGCCAGTTGAAATTAAGTGTCAATTTTCACGAACTTTTTTTTCATTTTCAACTTGATCAAAGAAATAGTTATTTTGGAAAATTTATGACATTTTTATGTTCATGGCCTCATAAAAACTATCTATTGTATGTGCAAAAAAGCTTCAAGTCAATCGGATGATTAGTTGAAGCTGTACACTTCCCGCCAGTTTGAAAAACATGTATTTGAGAAAAACGGGAAGAAATAAAGTTTTATTTTATGATAATGATTTTAGTTAACACAATATTTTGTAACTTAATCAACGATTCCTGGCCCATGAGTCAATTTCTCCTCTTGTTCGAAGAACAAATTTTGTTGCATTTGAGAAATTGAATTCTTCTGTCGATTCTTGCTTATTTGGCCCGTTGAACTCATTTGATTTTCGAAGGATACAAAATCAACAAGTCATAAATTGCTTTAATTTGAATATTTACATTTTTGAATATTGCAAAATTCTTTTACAGGCATATCCTACACACTTCAGATATGCAGAAAATGTAAAAAAAAAATCGATTTTTTTTTATCTTTCAAAGTAGAATCTTTTCTTAATGAACTTTGGATAGATTCTCTTGTAGAGAATGAAAAAATATTAGACTTATATTTTTTTGTTTATGCTTATCTCAAGATTTAAGCAATGAAACACCCCCTCGAAGAAAATCGGTCTTTTTTTCTTTCAAAGCGAATACCATCGAAATTAAAAGAGAAAAATTTCCGGAATGAAAGCTGAATGGCTTTAAGGAGATACCGGAGTGTCCTGTTTTAGAGATGAAGTTTGATTAATTTTTTTGACTCGTCGTTTCTTTTAATTACATTTACGAATTGAAAAGTCCATCTCCACAAAAAGTATCGGCAACAACACTGACTACAATTATCAACTACAATTTAATACGAAAAATGAAAAAAATATGAAAAATTATAATTTTATGATCGACTTCTGTAGTCGACTCGTCATAATATTATATGTGCTGCATAAGAGTTTCAGATCTCTCTCTCTCTCTCTTGCACGTTTAAAATAAGCTACATTCAGAAAAAAATATAGCATCAGATAATACAATTGGAGAATGTTCTTCTACAAATAATAATACAAATAGGAACAAAGATAATTTATAATAAATGTATAGTAACGATTAACTTAAATAATTTATCACATTTAATAGAACTTCGCATAATAAGTTATAATAAGTATTTACATATATATAAACTATAATAACAATGTATAGCAATATTTAATTCAATTTGCAGGTCTATAAATGTTTTTGTAGAGTATTTATTACAACAACTTATAAAACGAATTTCTAAAATAAAAGAAATCTCTCTAAAACAAAGAAATTGTAATGTAAAACTATTGTAGTAAAATAAAATATCGATTATTACAAATTGTAAAAGTTTTAAACAAAATTAATAGTAATAATTATCTGGCATTTTATATGTTTCTACATTTAATTGTAGAGGATATTTTTACAATTAATAAACAAGGTTCGTAATCGTGCAGTTCTGAATATTTCTTAATGATTAGGGAGTCTGTTTCATTTATTATTGAACATGCAATTTCATATGCATGAACATGCCTATCAAATGCAGTAGACCTAAGAGTATTACATATAAATATATTTCCATTTCGGAAAATAGAACAATGTTTAATAGCACCAAAAAAGAGGCATATTTTCCGAACTCTAATGCCAAAATTATGTCAAAAGTGTATTTTGTACTATTAACATTGATCTATTTTACTTGATCTGGAGCCGCTGGTAGTGTCTTGGCGCTAAGCTACGCGCAGCAACACTGTTGTGGCTATTTTACGCGAGTTGCGTCAGAGAGATTATCGGATCTCAATAAGGGTTGAATCGATTAAGTTCTAAGTGTGCTCAATCGATTGCAACCGCTCGGGATATATAATGAAAATGTTTCTATTTTTTTTCTACGTGCTCTACGAGCGGAGATATATATTGCTACGCAAAATACGAATTTGAAACTTTTATTTAAAAAACATTAAGAAACGTCGTCCTCGTCGCCGCTACGGAGTAATGTTCTTTTGGAACTTTTGACGCAAGAGGCAAATGTGACGCTAGCAATGCATGGTCACATTACACATGGTCAGCGAGCGTTGCAAGCGCTGCGACAGTTTTGCTCATTTTACACATTCTACACTATGCAGAGATTATAAATTGAAGTTATTGTTTTTTATCAGTCATACGATCGCGAAGGAGTTGAATAAGTGTGATTGTGGCTATAGTTATTATGAATGAATATCCATTTCCTGATAATTTTTTTGATCATGCAGAAAACGATGTGCCAAAGTCTTTGCTTACATTTTTAGAAACTATTATATTGAAAAATAAACATTCTGAAAACTTAGAGAAATGGAAATCGAAAATTTTAATTATAGCTCATGCCATAATTTCCGCTATAAGGCCTCGATCCTTTCTGTCGTCCATCCAAATTGGTTTATCTTTATTATTGCTAAAAAAATTTGGGTCAAAGGACTGTTAAATCTTTTTTCGGCACTAGGAATATCAGTTTCATACAAAGAGGCTATATTATTTGACGTTTCAGTTATCACACATCCATCTGAAGACTACTTGCCAAGCGGTTTTATTCAATTTATTTTCGATAACGTTGATCATAACATTTGCACATTGGATGGCTACAATACTTTGCATGCAATGACAGGAATTCAATGTACAACTCCATATGTTAAACACATAGTATCATATACATCAATTCCATAATTGAAATCAATGTCATTATCATTAACACTTGGTAAATTTGGATAAGCTAGCTATTGATAAAACTGAACTACTCATTTATCAAAAAGAAAAAAGAGGGGTTCAGGAGCATAAAAATGAAAAACCTGAAAGTTATGAATCCTATTGCGGAGGAATTTTCTATTTGTAACAGTGATTTCCTGTAGCTTTATAAAAAGTGGCGCCAAAGAGACGGCGGTGAGAAATCTCCTGGCTGAAATGGACATATGGAAACTATCACAAAGAGCCATATGAGGTCTCGAGTATTCTCTATTTACCTATCATCAATAATCATCAAGTGACTATGACACTATTTATACGTCTTTAATGACAGCTGTTGAGAGAAGTCTCGGACATGAATACTGTAACATTCGTAACATTCGATCAACCTTTGTATCAAAAGTCAAAAGAGATTATAACTTGTAGTGGCGATAATTCACCCCTAAGAAGCATTATAGTATGGTTTGGCAATTTTCATACGTTGATGTCTTTCCTCGACTGTATAGGATATGTAATGAATGATAATAGAATCGAAGATATGATAAAGTTAATATCGTAGCGTATGCGCCTGGGTCCATTGTACATATCATGTCATTGTACATATCAGGTCATGTTTATTCTAGAGCTGTTCGCTGTCGTTTATTTATTCGACTGGCTTTGATTAATATTATGTTAAAAATGGAGCTTAGTGATGAAGACAAAAAAATGATGGATGTGGTACAAATTACTGATCCTGCGATACACGAAAAAGTAGCGCAAGAATCGATGAATAATATTGTAAAAAAATTTACGTAAAAATTAGAAATACTAGAAACATATGGTCCTATTCGTCCAATACTTTAAGATCTACGTTAATGTTTCAATTCATACAAGCGGACAGATCTGGAAATTGGAAACTTTATTTAGATAATATATAAAAAATGTTGCCATATTTTTGTGCGTGTGGCCACTTTAATTACACTAAATGTGGATATGTTTATCTTCAAGATGCTGGATATCGAACTTAAATCACAAGAAATAGAGCTATTTATTAAAAAAGACTACTGTGTTATTCGTCGCTCAGACAAATTTTGAATCAGAGATTCTATCGGATATGACGATAGAAAAGACGTTCATAAGGTCAGTTCATTCTACTTCAGATTCACTCACGGAGGTAATACATACTCTGTATTTGCAAAATGGCTGGCAACTATGCCAGTTTACATGTCACACTAGGAAAAAAAATTGAAGAATTTTGCAAAATATCTTTTAGTGGGGGGAGGCATCTTTGTGTTGTACCAACACAAAGTCGCACAGCATAAAGATTTAAGAGCCTCTCATATCAATCGCGATGACAGAGATGTCGAATCAATCATTAACTGGCTCACTGATCATTCACCATTTTCAAAAATAGAGGATCTGATGTCGCTTAGTACTGGTGTAATAGCTAATGAAAAAATTAACTGCCACAAAGCGAAGTAGATATGACAATGATGTTTGAAATTGCTGGTACTGAAATCGGAAAACTTTCCTTTAAACGAAAACAGACAGTTTCGACTCTGAAGAACATGTCTTCATCAATTACTATTGAAGATCAAATAATTCTAATAAATTTAGACACATTATTTAAGAGGATGCTACTTCAAAAAAAAAATCAGATGAGGAACTCATGGAATTCTTCGTTTGAATTGACGCCTTACCCTTTATCTATCTTTGATGGCGGTTTTTTCCGGAAAGGAAAGAAGTCATCATTTTAGAAATCATCAGTTTATCATTGCTTCACTTCGCTACCATATAATAAAAATTTTTTAAATGTGATATACATCGTCGATGGCGGATTTTTACTCCACAAAGCGATATGAACTGTCAATGATACATTTGAAGAAATAGCAAGAAAATATGTGAATTATGTAACAACTTACCAACACCCGAGTGTGGTATTGGATAGGTATTTAGACATAGCCCATTTAAAAGGGAAAATGCTGAAAGAAAGTGTAAATGCTTTGCACTTAAACGTGCAAAGAATTTGTGTCCTGACATTAAGATTACTTCAACTATGAGACCAATGATGAACAAAGACAAATTTTTATCGAATAATAACAATAAACAACAGTTTAATTCACTCTACTACGAGAGCAATGGCAGCTGCACAAATTAAAACACATCAAGCGAAAGAAGACGCTGATTATCTGATTATTAGCACTGCTGCTGAGAAATCAGTGCTATTTAGCGAAGTAGTTATTATTAGCGAAGACGTTGACTTGTTGGTAATACTTTTGTTGCTTCTAGAACAGTATCCTAATATCTACTTGATCAAACCAAGCCGCAACAAATTAGAATCAAGATTATATTGAATTCAAAGTTTTAAATATCAGCAACTGAGACAATTCATTGGATTTTTACATTCAATGACTGTGAGATTACTTCAGTATTTTTCGGAATTGATAAAAAAAAAATGGTCACCTTGCTCCTCAATATCTCTGAGCTGCAGAAGACGATGAGCGTATTTTTAAATAAAGATAGCGTCCATCAGCTATTGACAAAGCAACAGAGATATTTATTGCACTACTATATCAACGAAGATCTGAAATGTCTTTGTTACATTGTCGTTATACTTGTTTTATAAATTCTATTAAAAAAGATTTATTTAACCTAGCAAGTTTGCCACTAACAATAGATGCTGCTCACCAGCATGGACGCCGATCATTTTATCAATTCCAATGTTAGTATGGAAACCAACTGGATCTATTGAAATGGGGCTGGAAATTAACTCGAAATGGATTGATGCCTATATAAACTATTTGCGAGATAGCACCAGCGGCCTTATTTACTATGATTTCATGCAAGTGCAAAACAGGATATATTATAAAAGGCATTGTGGTTGTCGTAAAACAGGTATAGCGTGTTCTATTCTTCGCCAAGAATGTCAGAGTAAAAATTGCGATGATTTTGAAGAAATAAAAAAATGTGAATAATAATAACGATTTTGAAGATGATATTGACAAATGTTTTACTGTACAAATCGATAAAGATAACTAATTTTTTTAATTATAATCAATAAAATATAAATTTAAAAAACTTTGGCATTTCTTTTTACAATAGATCTTTTTTCCGAAAACAAACAAAAAATAGAATTATATAAATTGTGCGGGAATGCACCGCGCGGAAAGATTAGAGTGAGAGAACGGCACACGGTTGATATAATACACGACAGTAAAGAGAACTCCGTTTCTTTGTAATTTAACAAAAGAATTTTCTTTAATATGCACAATTACAAATTCAGAAAATATAATTAATTGAATATTAGATTAACAGAATATTAGATGCGGTCACCTTTTCCAAATTGTATTTGGAATCGCGGTGATAGAAAATCTCGGCGATTTTCTCGGCGCTTCTCGAAGAGATCTTTCTTATAGCGGTTTTTACTAAGCGGTTAGCACGGTGGTTTTACGAAACGATATAGTAGAGACTCTGAACACTAAGAAGAAAAGGAACGGCGAGATTGAAGCATTTATTGCTTTCGGCCTGGGCTTTCTTTTTGAGAAAATCCAATAGATTTTTGCCACAATCGTAATTATTACGTGGCATTAGTTGTACAAAATTGATTGGCGCTTTGGATTCTTTTCTAATGACGTTCAACGTAACAGTCATGCGCGACAGAAAATCCGTATGTGGGATTGATGACAGCGCGTGACGTATTCGTCGGAGCGCGGCGCTCGCGTGCGCGAATTGAATTGTTCTAGAACTTTCGATGGTCCGTTGCCGGTGCCTGTTTGTGTGTACCGAATTGTTTTAAAATGAACAAAGAACGACAAATCGCTGACTTTGACGAGGATTAAGGTCATGCTCGAGATGAAATCACGAGCTCACCTTATGCGTGCGTTCAATAACAATTACTGTCAGTCGACCGAAAGAGTTCTTACTTTTTTCCCGAATTAACGATCTCAAACAAAATTGCTATTCCAAGTCGTCTTTCGAACGAAATATTTGCCAATTTGTCAGTAAGTAAATGCAATAATTACAAATATGAAATAGTTGAACTTTTATTTTGTAAAAGGAAATTTAAGGAGAGAGATATAAGACATATATTTAGTACAAGGAAAAAATCTCTGTGTAAGCAAAGTGCAATTTATAACAAATAAAAAGAAGAGCATAAAAAACCACAGCACAAGTTATAGTTTGTGATATTTAATTATTATTACATTAATTAAAACATTAAACGTTTCGGCCACAATCTGGCCATCTTCAATAATTCAATAATATTCTTAAAACGCAGAGTTACATCTAGTTGACATTAAATTCAACAGTTGGGTATTGTAATTAAATAAACATGTTCTTTTCTATGTGAAGATGCTTCATACAATAATATTACAACGCCAATTATCATATCACGAAAAGTGTAGAACAAGAATTTCCAGATTCTAATTTAAAATAAATTTGTAAATATATCATTAATATCTTCTAGTCGGAATATAAAGAAATAGAATCGTTACCTGTTTTACAGCAGAAAAACTAGACGATGAATCTCAAGTACCTCTTTTGCACAATTAGAATTTTGTCGTGACATTATGTGTTGTTATTTATCATATCATGTATTTAACTACTATTTATATATATGAGTCAACAGTTTAGAAAGTTCTAGAATTATTTATTAAAAGAAAGAGAGATCCTTCTTAAAAAGAGAAAGGTAAACATCAGGCAAACCTTCCGTGTCACTTTGCTTATTGATATCTCTTGTCTTTTTATATGTATCATTTCCGAAATTCTTCTTTTCATTAACGATTATTCTGTATCTAAAATTCTTATGTTATCCCAATCCAATTCATCCCATTCAAACGGTGACGTGAAACCACTGAAATTTCGGAAGAATGTTTTTTTTATGTCAGCCTTATGTTCTTTTATCCGAGTTTTTAATTTCATTTTAATTTGGCCAACATAAGACGATTCACAGTGTTTAAACAATTGATTTTATAAACTACTCCACAATGGTCATCCTTAGGCAAAGAATCCTTTCCCGTCTTTATATAAATGTATTCATTTTATTCATAGGTTTATAAGCTATATTAAAACCATGAACATGTGAAAGTTTTTTGAATTTTTCAGATACTTTGTATGATACCCAAGTATGATATCGTGAAAAATTTTTTCTTAGAATCACATTCATTATTAATTTCTTCGCGATTTTGACCTAAATTAGTTCTATTTTCCAATGTTTTTATTCTATTTTTTATTGTTGAAAATATTATATGAATTTTAAAGGATAACCATTACTTAAAAGCGTGTGAATTAATTCAGAGATGTTTTTTTCATGAAATTTAGGATGGGATAAAAGTAAAATTCTATCAAATTGCCCAATAATTACTTCCCTTTTATGTACTAACAGGTGATTCAAAAAATAGTTTAAATATCTCCCAGAATTGGTAGGTTTTTTATAAATATCAAAGATGATATTTCTTTCTTGTCTCATTAATTTAACATCTAGAAAATTTATGCCTCTTCATCGCCAAAGTCAACAGTAAATTTAAGTCTTTTATGATATTAGTTAAACAATTAGAACTCCTTCAACCTTTTCTTTATGTACAACTAACATAATGTCATCCACATAACGAAAATAAAAAAACGAAATAATATTATTTGTGGTAATAATTTCTTGTTCTAAATCTTGTAAAACTATGTTTGCCAATATATTGGACAAAGGAGAGCCCATTGGCATTTGCCTAAGGATGACCATTGTGGAGTAGTTTATAAAATCAATTGTGAATCGCGTCTTATGTTGGCCAAACTAAAAGGAAATTAAAAACTCGGATAAAAGAACATAAGGCTGACATAAAAAAAACATTCTTCCGAAATTTCAGTGGTTTCATATCACCGTTTGAATGGGATGCATGAATTGGATTGGGATAACATAAGAATTTTAGATACAGAACAATCATTAATGAAAAGAAGAATTTCGGAAATGATATATATAAAAAGACAAACAAGAGATATCAATAAGCAAAGTGACACGGAAGGTTTGCCTGATGTTTATTTTCCTCTTCTTAAGAAGGATCTCTCTTTCTTTTAATAAATAATTCTAGAACTTTCTAAACTGATGACTCATATATATAAATAGTGGTTAAATACATGATATGACAAATAACAACACATAATGTCACGACAAAATTCTAATTGTGCAAAAGAGGTACTTGAGATTCATCGTCTAGTTTTTCTGCTATAAAACAGGTAACGATTCTATTTCTTTATATTCCTAGAAGATATTAATGATATACAAATTTATTTTAAATTAGAATCTGGAAATTCTTGTTCTACACTTTTCGTGATATGACAATTGGCGTTGTAACATTATTGTATGAAGCATCTTCACATAGAAAAGAACACATTTATTTAATTACAACACTCGACTGTTAAATTTAATGTCAACTAAATGTAACTTTGCGTTTTAAGAATATTATTGAATTACTGAAGATGGCCAGATTGTGGCCGAAATGTTTAATGTTTTAGTTAATGTATAATAATAATAATTAAATATCACAAACTATAACTTGTGCTGTGATTTTTTATGCTCTTCTTTTTATTTGTTTTAAAATTATAACCATGTTAGTTTTCAAGATGTATTGCAATTTATAAGTTAAAAAGTGGATATCTAAGAAAAACCACTTTTAGATCCAACTTCACAACTTCATATCTTCTGTTCTGTTAATTGCAGAGAGCTCTTTATACTCGCATTTTTTTCGTCATAAAGTTTACTTCAAACAATATTCTATGCACTTTCCTCGTCCAAGACATCGGAAACATACGGAAGCAAAATATAAAAAATAGTCATTTTCAAGCGATTTTTCATCTTTTTTATTGAAACTTTGGACCACTGTATCTCCGAAATTCTTTGTCTCACAGAACTTCGCTTAGTCTCAAATTATTCGTATGTAAATAGGGAAAAAAGTATTGGACGACTTTTACTAATTTCTGCATAATTTCATACATATATTGTAGTATAAAAAGTGAAAAATCGTACCATTTACAGCTTACGAGGGCAAGTCAATAAGTTTTTAGAAAAACATAGTAAAACATTTTTTTTAGAAAAACATAATTTTTTTGATCGATTCATTTTTATTTCTCAATATCGTCTCCTTTTAGCTCGATACACTTGATCCAACGATTCTCCAACTTTTTCAAGTCGTCCGAATAATATGATTTATCCAACCCTTCAAAATAAGCCTCTGTTTCGGCGATGAGCTGCTCTCTGGTGGTGAATCTGTTTCCTCCGAATCATTTCTTCAGGTTTGGAAACAGGAAATAGTAAGAGGCTAAATCTGGCGAATAAACTGGATGGGGAAGCAATTCGCAGAATTCGTTGAATGTGGCCATCGTTGCCGGGCACGTGTGAACCCGTGCATTGTCTTGATAAAAGAGCACTTTCTTCTTCGCCAAATGGGGACGTTTTTTCTTTAAAATGTTGTTGAAACGGTCCAATAAAGCTACGTAGTAATCGCCACTGATCGTTTGTTTCGACAGAAGGTAATCGATATGAATTATACCTGCATCCCAAAAAACTGTGGTCATCACCTTTCTGGCCGACTTCACGGTCTTCGCCTTCTTCGGAACTGGTTCACTCGATGAAGTCCATTTGACTGTTCCTTCGTCTCGGGCAATGAATTCATGTTTCGTCCACAGTAATGAATCGAGACGCAAAAATTCATCTGGATTACGTTGAAACATCTCCAAACATTGTTTCGAAATCGTCACACGGTGCTTATGATCCACAGTGAGTAAACGCGGCACCTATCTTGCCGATAACTTTTTCATATCCAATTGTTTGTGCAAACTTGAAATCACTGTGCTATGTAATATGCCTGTGGCCTCAACAAGCTCGCGCACTTTCACTCGTCGATCAGTCAAAACAATATCGTGAACTTTATCGATGATTTCTGGCGTAGCAGCCTCTGGACGTCCCGAATGAGGTGCATCACATGTGGATGTACAACCACGTTTAAATTCATTCACCTAATTGTAATACAGTCGCAAACATTAGATGAGCTATGAGCATTATAATTTCAAACCTAAAGAAATGGTTCGGAGGAAAGAGATTCACCACTAGACAGCAGCTCATCGCCGAAACAGGGGCTTATTTTGAACAAATCATATTATTCGGATGGCTTGAAAAAGTTGAAGAATCAAGTGTATTGCAACTCGGCTTTGATTTCTTTCGACATTAAATCTTTTATATATAGATGTTTGATCACTGCACGAAACTCGTTTTTTTCCATTTCGCAAAAAATACAAAAGTTGTTCGCTTTAATTGTTTACAGAAATGAAACTACGCGATGAATTTCGCTCAAAATTTGACAGTAATCAGCTGAAAGATGCTACTTGTCAAAAAGTAACGTGACATGACATTGCGAGTGTCCTCTGACAGATTTTCTAAGAACTCATTGATTTGCTCTCGAATATTATCATCTTCCGTTTTGAAATCATTTACGCAAAATGAAACTTATAACATTTACGCCTAAATAAAGCATTTAAATCAGTAAACAACCTGTTAGAAATTATTTCCTTTTTAGCTCGATTTTTTGGTTTTGCTAACTGGCTTAATTATGTTCAAATTACCACACGAATGCTACCCAGTATATTCTATTCTTGTTATTTATGTTAAACAAGAATGACATAGCACCCGAAAATTACCCAAATGGGAATCCGAGCATGCCTTAGCATGTTGATTAAGGCCCTGCGCACAATAAAAGGAATAAGGAAATAAAGAAATAAAGAATAAACGATTTCAACCTATCAAAAATTGGATTCATCGGAATATACAGTTTCTGATAGATTAAAATCGTTTATTCTTTATTCCTGATTTCTTATTCCTTCGCAGTGCGCAGGGCCTAACTATGCGCTTGTAGGAGATAGTTTTCTCCGTTTAAACCAACTTAACTAGGTTAGTTTTTATGAGTATATGTTGTACATGTATAGCTGGTCACAGAAAGGTTGCAACATTTTTTCTTCGATGGGTTTCAGAACGCAGCTTGCTCTCCGAGTGATTGGTTCTTACTCATGGATCTATAAATAAGAACTAATCACTCGGTGAGCAAGCATTCCGAAGTCCATCGAAAAAAAGTGTTGGAACCTTTCTGTGACCAGCTGGACACACAAGTATCGGCGGAATCTGCAAAAGAAATAAGGCCGCAGCATAGACTTTTGCATGACGCATAACGCATAGTGCATAAGTGAATCAACTATCTACTAGTAATCAAAATCTTTCTTTTCCTGCCATTTTCTGCCTTGGAAAAGAAGAATTTCGATTGGTTAATTCCCTTATGCACTATGCATTATGTATTATGCAAGAGTCTGTGCTGTGGCCAATAAATTTGCGCAACAGAAAACGGCGGAATCGGCAGAATGAAGCCACGATCAATCACAAACGTTCCGCAGTTTCTCACTTCCGCATCCCATGAGAATGCGATCCCATGATGCGGAATTGGCAAATCGCTTGTGATTGATCGTGACTTCATTCAGTCGATTCCGTTCCGCTAAAATGTGTTTTCCTATGTCTCATGGAGCGGAATTTCCAGAATGCGCAATTAGCGCTGACCAATCACAAGAGCCTTCCCATAGATTACTTTCGTTAGATCCGGAATAGTTTGCCATTGCGCATCTGCAAGTTCCGTTCCATGGGACATAAGAAACTAAACTCTTACAGATTGGAAATCACACATACAGGGACATTACCTGTCTTTATTTTGTGTACCCATTTTGATTTTGATTTACATTTTCGCCTTTCTGTATACTGTATGTATACTGTATTTTAAAAATAAATTCTCTGCTTCACAAACATAAATTTACTGCATTAAAAACACGAATTCACTGCTAATGCAAAGAATTTATGTGTTTAAAGCAATGAATGTGTTTTTAAAGAAATGAATTTGTATAAAGCAGAATGTATACAGCGCTATCCCAATCAGAAATAATTTCTCGAAAAGATGTCGTTTCGATATCGAAAATAAAAGTCGAAAGTTTTCAAAATTTCTATTGATTTCGACGGATTTTTGGTTCCAATTTCGATTAATTTTCGAGTTAGAAATAAAATCTTGAATTGATCTAGTCAACATACAAATACATTACTAGTGTCAGTAATGCAATAAGTAAATTCGACAAGTGTAGTGTCACTAATAGCGTAATAATGGTGGAGAAAATTAAAGTTTCATTGAAATTTTATTGTGAAAATAAGTATTATAGATTAACATCATATTTCAAAGAATACATGACAAAATTATAATATAATAAAAAAAAATTTATTTTATGAATTCGAGAACTAATTTTATAATATGAAGGACTTATGCGCGATCATCCATCCGAATCTGAACCTCTACTTTCCATGCTTCATTTCTGTGATTATATGGGAACTTCCTTCGAAGAACCAGGAACATCTATAATGCTAATGGATGTACAGTTGTAACATATCTCAAAGATGTGAAAGAGACTGAAAGAAATGGACACATAAAAAAAATAATTAATATTAAATATAGTAGTAATGTACAAATAATGATACCTATGATAATAACTTGTTTAATAATACTGTAAAATATTATTTACTGGAAGTAGTTCTATGTTACGTCATATGTCGTCATATACTATTACAGTAGTAAATATATTGAGTCGGAATGATAGATATATTAACCTCTAAAATCTCCAACTTTAACGCTTAATAACTCGAACAAAGTCGATCGCCGCGTTTTTTTGCCAGATTCTTTCGTTTTGAGTAAAAATGCGTCGAATGAGTATATTTTATTAAGATTTTATTCTAAATACAATAATATTATGTAAATAATTAAACATGTTGAACTTTAAATTCCAAAATAAATAACACATAGTGATACATGGTAGAAATCTATTGGTCTCTCTCTACAGATTACAAGTTAAGTTCGATATTTCTTGATGCTAGAAAACGAGTGTTTCAGCGTCACATGAAAAGGCACTCTAGTACATAGAAATATAAAGCTAAATCAGCCTTACATGGGAATCTTCTTGAAGAAATCGAAGAGTAAGTTCCCCCAAATCATTCTCTAGCATTAATTTATATTGACATAAATGTCAATTAATAATTATGCGAATAGTATAAATTATTTCAGTTCTAATATGTCATTTATTCATACAGAAATGAAGCTGAAAGTTCAAAGTTTAAATGATAGCTTAAATGAAATTTAAATGAAGCTTAAATGATTTATCCTATTGGAACTTACTATTGGATTATGGCACACAGAAGAATCAAGATTGTTAATCAAATTCTTGAGGATGTCAATCCAAAAATAGAACACGGTAGAACATGATATGAAAAATATATTTCATTATTGCATTTGCATATTGCAAACAAAGTGACATTTTATAGAAATTTAATGTTCTGTTATTTGATAAAAATTTTCTTAAATAATATAATATACAGTTATGAACCACTCAAGTTATTATGTGAGTAAAATTATTTTTATCAACAATCTAAATTTTGTATAGACGTTTCGATGATCCCTATCGGGTCATTTTCAATGTTAAATAATAAATTTAAAAATATTATCGGTAATTACGCAAGATGTTCACAAATTAAAATATAAAAAGCGCATGTTGTACTTCCATGTTGACAAGAGGAATTACAGTAGGAAACGGTCTAGATATAAATAGCATCATATCGGAACTTAATGTTAGTCGAATTCATAAGTTACATAATAATCATATGAGCTCTATTATAACGTGAATTTTTTCTCGAATATACAATTGATACAGTGAATTCAATGTAGAAAAGATGTATACACGCTTCATGTTCTTTTTACTGCTGATTAAAGTTAGAGGTCTAAATTAATTGAAAAAATTGAATACTAAATGCAATTATAAAATTCAGCGATATCACAAAGATTCTTAAAACTATGAATTCTGAAATATAATGCCAGAACATTAATGCTGAATTTTAAACCGTTATTCTTTATTGAATTAAAAAAATGTTTTTGTTTAAATTGGAGTGACCTTGTTCATCGATTATTCTGCTTATATTGTACTGCCTATTTTATACAGAGATGAAAGTGACATTTTCACTATTAAAAACTACAATTACCATTCCTGTAGACAACACGTAGATGACCAGTAACAAGATTAACAGAGATCATTGCGTAAAAAAGCAAGAATAGAATTATAGAACGAACTGAGAGAATAGAAAAGATCAATGAAACAAACTCTACATAAATAAAAACCGCAAGTACATACGCCTAAAAAGAATACGGAATTTATAATACATTTCCATACATTTTTATTATATTACTATTTATTAAAATTATATATCTATATGTATATACAGGTGTATATATATATATATATTAGGTGTTGGAATTAATTCGTAGCGTTTTTAATGAAAGAATGTTATTTATTTCACATGAGCATTAAAAAATACATTAATGAAAGTACTTCCCATCACTTGTAAAACGCTACGAATTAATTCCAACACCTAATATATATATATATATATATATTAGGTGTTGGAATTAATTCGTAGCGTTTTACAAGTGATGGGAAGTACTTTCATTAATGTATTTTTTAATGCTCATGTGAAATAAATAACATTCTTTCATTAAAAACGCTACGAATTAATTCCAACACCTAATATATATATATATATATATATATTAGGTGTTGGAATTAATTCGTAGCGTTTTTAATGAAAGAATGTTATTTATTTCACATGAGCATTAAAAAATACATTAATGAAAGTACTTCCCATCACTTGTAAAACGCTACGAATTAATTCCAACACCTAATATATATATATATATATATATATATTAGGTGCACAACTTTGCTTCCGCCGTTTTTTTTCCGAAATTCGAGGCTCTATTGTAAAAAACTTTATGATTCAAAGTATTATCCATCGCTGGCCACTACTTTCTCTCATCTTTCGGGTACGAATCCTGCGTCGAAAAAACTGGTCATCTTTTGAGGCGATTCATGAATCGATTCAATTTTTTACTTTTTCATAAGACCCGAAGTGCTGGTCAGCCAGGTCGTGTGCCATTGATCGAAACAAGTGATAGTCAGAGGGAGCAATGTCTGGAGAATATGTAGATACAACTTTGCTTCCGCCGTTTTTTTTCCGAAATTCGAGGCTCTATTGTAAAAAACTTTATGATTCAAAGTATTATCCATCGCTGGCCACTACTTTCTCTCATCTTTCGGGTACGAATCCTGCGTCGAAAAAACTGGTCATCTTTTGAGGCGATTCATGAATCGATTCAATTTTTTACTTTTTCATAAGACCCGAAGTGCTGGTCAGCCAGGTCGTGTGCCATTGATCGAAACAAGTGATAGTCAGAGGGAGCAATGTCTGGAGAATATGTAGAGTAAGACTTCCCATTTCAACGTTTCCAAGTATGTCTTGACCACTTTCGCAACATGGAGTCGAGCATTGTCATGCTGCAAAATCACTTTATCGTGTCTCGTTGTATTACGGCCGTTTGTCTTTTAATACTCGGTTCAAACGCATCAATTGCGTTCGATACTGATCGCCTGTGATTGTTTCAGTCGGTTTTAACAGCTCATAATACACTACGCCGAGATAATCCCACCAAATACAGAGCATGACTGTGGAGCCGTGAATATTCGATTTGGCCATCGACGTGAAAGCATGGTCGGCAACTCCCCATGATTTTCTGCGCTTAGAGTTATCGTAATGAATCCATTTTTCGTCCCCAATCACAATGCGATGCAGAAATCCCTTCCGTCTTTGCCTTTCAAGCAGCTGTTCACAAGCAAACAAACGCCGTTCAACATCTCTCGGTTTCAACTCGTACGGCACCCAATTTCCTTGCTTCTGAATCATTCCCATGACTTTGAGACGTTTTGAAATGACTTGTTGAGTCACTCCCAATGATCGTGCCAATTCTTTTTGATTTTGACACGAGTCTTGATTAAGTAATGCCTCCAATTCTGCATCTTCGAAAACCTTCTCTTTTCCACCACTATGCCGGTCTTCGACATCAAAATCATCATTCTTGAAGCGTTGAAACCACTCACGACACGTTCTTTCACTAATAGCGGCCTCATCATAAGTATTTGGGAGCATTCGATGAGCCTCAGTCACAGATTTCTTCATATTGAAGCAGAAAATTAAAATCTCCCGCAAATGACGAGAATTTGGCTCGTAAACTGACATTTTTAATCGAGAATAACTTTATGATGCAGACACAAATTGACTAATGTTTCTGTGGGGTTATGTTGACAGATGCCCAAGTTTATTGTATGATATCTATGATCTACTTATTTCAACCACCACTTACCGCTAAAGCCATCTATAGGAAAACGGCGGAAGCAAAGTTGTACACCTAATATTTCGAGTTCAGTTTTTTACATTAAATTTTTTACATTAAATCGATAATGGTTAATTAAATAATACTTTTTTGTTTTTTTTTGTTTTTTAAATAATCCCGATACTAAGTTTGTAACATTCGATTTTGTTGTTTTTTGGCATCTGTCTCGTAATTTCTCAAAATTTGGCAAAATTATACAAATTCAATGATTCTGATTCCTTAGATCTGCTTGCATAGTAATCATCGGTGAGCGACGGACAATAAATATTCGTAGAATTTTCATCGAGAGCTTTAATTTCATTAAATGTTTTAACTTTTTTGTTTCTCGTCTCATTAACGTCAATTCACTTGACAATGGTATCACTATCTGTACCACTGTCTGTACCATACAAAGGATTCTCTAGCAGTGTTTTCGCAGTTTCTAAAGCACCGCATTTTCTGTTATTCAATGAACGCATCGCAAAATTCCACAGTTTCAATGCAAGGGCTTATTGGAATCTATCATTGCAAAGTCTATATCGCATTTCTCCGACTTTGTCGTGTATTTTGTCAAGTATGAGTTTAAATACTCTGATTTTTCTCCAATAAATTATATGCCCATATTCTCCTCCCGAGCTAACTTGATAGTCGGATTATAATCATTGATAAACCTTTCTAACTTCTTGTGAGGAAAATTATATAATCTGCTCTTACTGCGTAAAGCTCTTACTGCGTTTTCTACTCACTATCAAAGTGGTGACGTCTCTTAACGAAATTGTCAGTAACTGGCCGAGGAAAATCGAACCGACACTTTCTGTAAATATTTATTTCGGTTTTTTTTGTACGCAAGCATTACGAGTTATGTTTATGATTCTGATTACTTATAACCATTTCGTTATACAACGTTGGCGAAAACGTTTCGTTATACAACGTTGGAATTTCATACGTCATGTATTTTTGAATAAATGCAACAACTTCTTCATCCGGCGATTTTCCTAGCATTGGAGCATCTTTTTTCCAAATCCATACAATGCACGTGCTAGATACCTCTACTTTGATATTCCAGTCGCCAGAAATAGTGAATGATTTCTCCTATTGGGTTATCGGACGAACAAATAAAATCAATCATGACTTTAAATTTTATACACATGAATCTAGACGTTCTTACAGGATCGTATGCGATTAGTTCGCTAACGCCCAATTTCTGTTTATCAGAATTCATATCTCGTAAATATTCACCCAAATCGGACCATTTCCATTCACTAGGACTCAAAGTTAAAAACCATGTCGCCGGACCATAATGCAGAGTCATGCATTTGACATTATTGGACGATTGTCACCAAAATTGATCCGTATTTCTCAGTTTTGCAAAAATACTCATTAAATTCGATTCCAATTGTTCGTCTTTCAATTCATTCAAGTATCTACCAGCAGTGTATCTCTGTCGTGGATTAGCAATCATCATAGTATAATAGATACCATTTTTCAATTGTATCGGTAGTTAGCATCATTGAGAAAAAAGAACAGATGATTGAGAAGAATGAAGAACAATAGATTCAACTTGAATTTATTGTGTTTCGGCATCAATCACGTTTTGACAAATAAATAATCCGATAATGCAAAGTTTCTATTCTTCTCGTTATCCATTGATACCCTCGAGATATAAATTAGGGAAACACATGACATCCAGATATTTATAACAATTATCCATTGGAATATCTTCAATTTTCAATATTTGATAAAGCTTGAATGCAGATTCGTTATCGATTCTTTTCGCGTAGAGTATATTGTATATTGATCATTAATACCCGAATCTTTAGTGATTTGCATGAAAAAAACCTTACGTTTGTGTAAATGGCTTGATCATTATTATCTTTGTTGTGCTGTACAGTGTTCTCAACCACTTCGTCTATTTTATTGTCGCTTCCATCACCGACGATTCGATATTCTGTTCCTTGCAACTTCATTTATAAGATCGTCAGATGACGCTGGAAGACGAATTTCCGAGTAGTGAAGATTACAGTCTTTCAATCATTATAAGAGCCTTATACACTTTATTAATATCCATTAAATTTTCCCAAACAACTTTAGACCTTTTGGGTACCTCGAAAGATGTGCAACTCGTGATTCAAATTTATAGGATCTTCCGGAGGACATACCTTATTCAATGTTTCTTGTAAAGGCAAAGGCAAAAGAAATGTTCTTAGTTTGCGGATTATTTGTCTGTGCAGTATATGTTTGTTCGAAACACAACCCATCGTTTGCACTATTTGGAAGCTGCTCACTTTCTTGATTAACATTTTTTCGTAATCATTAAAATCCGATAAAACATCTGGTAATGGTTTTACGGCAAGATTATTCAAAATGCAAGCAGGAGGCAACACGCCTCTGTGAAATTTGCTCAAACAAAGCTTACAAATGAATCCAGTATCGGTATTGTGTTCTGTTACGTAGGCCATCAAGTCTTTACGATAGCGAGTTTCCAAAATAATCAATGATTGGAATACGACGATTTAAGAGATCAACCTAAAAAAACTTCCATCTCTATGTCAAATCTCTATGTCAACGATTGTGTTACAATCGGAGAGACGAAGAAAATATGATTGCGTTCTCATGAGAATGGGCGATAGAGGGACCTCATTTTTTATTTTCAGTATATTCATACAATCAACATGACCCAGATTATGACGAGTCATGGATTTTTAAGATCTACCTTTTTGAGATACAGCGTAACGCGTCATCAATTTGTGCGCATTGTCATACGACTGCGGATACGACAATACACATGCTGTTATTTTGTCCATCTTGGATCGCGGAAAGAATATCACTTTTTGAGCGATTGGGGTTCGATGTCCTTGACAGGACATATGGCTACATTGTTAGGGCGGCTATGTGCTCTGCTGCGTGTTGGATGGTCCTTGCGGATTTCTGCGAGGTCGTCATGCGCAAGGAGTGGGCCAAGTGGGAGCGTCAGGCCCTGAAGAAGCAAAGGGCTCTTTTAGCTTGGGCCTGTCTGGAGTCTGACGACAACCATGTGTAAAAATGTATACATAATGTACATATTTAGGATAGTATTTAAGATAATATAAAATAGGATTCTAGCTTTAAATATACCGGACCATGTAAGTGGGAGCATATAGGGGAGACTGGAATCAGTTGAATATAGAGGTAAGTAGAATAATCGAGGCTACATTAAAAACAAAACACATGAACATGCGTAAACGTGTCTGAGCACGCAGCAGCGACTGCTGCTAAGTCTACTGTAACATCTTATTGCGAATACGTCTATGATAGAAGTTTTGCTACAATTTTAAAAAATCGTACACCCAAATAAATATTTTTATTCTTAAAGTTTTTGTTTTACTATCGTATATGATTGTCTGAGATATTTGATTTCTACTTAGATAGTATTAGATCCATATATTCGTTCGGCTTTTGTTAGTAGTGCAAAAACGGAGAATCATATCATTGATTAAAATCCATTCTTTGTATGAAAAAAACTTGTTTCATTTTACCTTCAAAAACCGAACGAATATATGGATCCAATAAGTGTAGTTCTTACTTAACAAAGTCTAACAGATTTTTTTTGTTTATGTGTCTCTGTTATCGTTGTTAATGTTTTTAAAAAATGAACGGATGGGGATAATAGACTAACCACAGCATGGAACTGCATGACTCATTTAGTAACGACTCTTATAATACTTATTCAAAATTTTATTTTTTTAAAGAGATTTTCCTCAGTGATAAATGTTATAAGTTTAATTCCCTCATGTCCAATCTTGAAAACTAGGCTTATTCGATGTGTTTTTGTACGAAATGAACAAATTTTGCAAAAAGAAGTATTGTTTGCCCTGCGAAGCGAATGTTTGTGTTTAAAATATATTTTTATAAAAGTTTTATTAATATGTAGTTTAAGATGTAGTTTAAAATACATTAATCTTTATTTTAATAATCTTAGTCAAATTACCCCGATTCCGGGATTAGTTGAATCAGATGGAATGCATTAGAAAAATGCATTTTTTTTCATGTTAGTTATCAATTTCCCTTATTATTAAAATATTATTAGGTAGTTAAATGTATGTAGTAACTGGTGTTGAACTGGTGTAGAATTCATTTTTTCGCTAAGTCTCTTAATTTTGTCTGTGAAAATTCGAAATTGAAAAATGAATCTATTAGCCTCGGTCTCTCCTACTCCATGACTTGGATCCTGATGAAATGCCATTGGGTAGGCGGTTCCGAGGTATGCCCAATGTAGTCTTGCGAAGATGCTGAAGAGGGGGAGTTTTTTAGCAGGTATTTAGCAGGATGTCTGTTGTTCTTTTTTTATAAGAGGGACTCATCGAATCCTACTTGATCAGACCAGCTCCTGAGTGTCTTTCCCTCATCCGGTTAGGTTCTCCTTCGGGAGCATTCCGGATGAGGAGCTATGTGAAGATGTTTCTCCTCCTGGCAAACAAAAAAAAAGAGTATTCATATAATATTAAAAATCCATTCCGTTGCAACCGAAAAAAATATTAAAAGTTGTGTTAAAATCGAAGAGACGGAAAAAATATAGTTGCGTTCTTACAAGAATGAGCGATGGAAGGGCCTATTCTTCATTTTAAGTATATATTCATAATGATATGCGCTACATCGACTGGGATGTAATGTCATCTGTATAACGACATTGCGATGATAATGACCATCAGTATCATACACTAGAAGTCTATATATACATATATTTTTTTATCTCTTTATCGACAGTTTAAAACTGATCTATTTTATATATATATATATACAAAGTGAAAAAAAAAATATATATATATATATATACATATATATACTTTTCACTTTGTAATTATAACGTTGAGAATAACCTAATAGAGCCGTTTGTTATTTTTAATTTGTCTTAGTTTTTTATAATTATATGCAAACTTTGGATAGCCTTTTCATCATATTTCGGTAACTTTTACTTAATTTTATGCCTTTTTTCAATGTGGAATTATTATTTATTAACATAGACCTGCGACATACGATACTTGTCTTCCCACTACATTTCCTGCAACTTTCGGAAGGTTAAGTAGTCACCCATCTCACGTTAAGAAGTTATTAAAAATGAAATAGGAAATTCAACTCCAATGACGCTCACTGTGACATATATAGTCAAGGTAACGATCCTTAGTGACCATCGAAGAACAATTCATCTTCGATGGCCTTGACTCTCTCACACATTATGATGGTCATCACACCGAACAATCTTCGGAAAATTGTAGCAGCCACTCATCACGCATTACTAAGCTATCCAAAAAAATTAAAATGACATTAACTCATATTATTAAAAGTCACGATCCTGAATGACCATCGGACACTTTCAGCGACCATTGCCCATTGAAAAGCTATTAAAATTAAAATGGACCATTCACCTCCGATGATCCTGACCCTCCCACACATTATGAAGGCCAACACTCCGAATAACCTTCAGAAGGTTGCAGCACTCACCCATCACGCGTTACGAAGTTATACAAAAAAATTAATACGACCTTTGTGACTCACATTGTCAAAATCACGACCCTGAGTAACCATCACATGATGACACTTTCAGCAGACGAAGATGAAAGAGAGTGAAACAGCTAAAAAAAGTGAGGGGTGGTGGGAGTAGGTGGTGGGAAAGGGGGAGGGGTGGGGGTGAAGTTGGTCGAAGTTGGAGGAGATATGAGTGATAGGTGAGAAAGAAGAAAGATGCATGTGACTGCGGATAGAGGAGAAGAAGAAGAAGAAGACGAAGAAGATATTACTTCATTTTTCACGAAAATCATCACTTTTCGACCGCTTGTATGTCCAGAACGGCTTGATCGATTTTTATTTGTTTTGGCTCAAATTACTCGTGGCGATGCCGCCTTTCACGATATGTTACGTGCGAAAATTTTTTATATTTTAACCCCCTTTCTGTACCCCCAAAAAATGGACTTTGATGGCTCGGGATAAGAGACTTGTAGTGCCTTTTACTATTTTTTTTTTAATATGGCCGGAGACACTACCGCATCTCCTGACTGAAGGTCTTCTTATTTCAATTCAAGTAATGGCAACTTTAATTCTTGTCAAAACTTATTACTCTTCGAAAAAAGTGAATGTATCCAATGAAAAATTAAACTCCTTATGTGTGCGGGAATGCACCGCGCGGAAAGATTCGAGTGAGAGAACGGCACACGGTTGATATGATACACGACAGTAAAGAGAACTCCGTTTCTTTGTAATTTAACAAAAGAATTTTCTTTAATATGCACAGTTACAAATTCAGAAAATATAATTAATTAAATATTAGGTTAACAGAATATTAAATGCGGTCACCTTTTCCAAATTGTATTTGGAATCGCGGTGATGGAAAATCTCAGCGATTTTCTCGGCACTTCTCGAAAAGATCTGTCTTATAGCGGTTTTCACTAAGCGGTTAGCACGGCGGTTTTACGAAACGATATAGTAGCGAGACTATGACTCTAAGAACTCTAAGAAGGAGGAACGGCGAGATCGAAGCATTTATTGCTTCCGACCTGGGCTTTCTTCTTGGGAAAAATTCAATAAAATTTTGCCACAATTGTAATTATTACGTGGCATTAGTTGTACAAAATTGATTGGCGCTTTGGATTCTTTTCTAACGACGTTCAACGTAACAGTCATGCGCGACAGAAAACCCGTACGTGGGATTGACAGCGCGTGACGTATTCGTCGGAGCGCGGCGCTCGCGTGTGCGAATTGAATTGTTCTAGAACTTTCGATTGTCCGTTGCCTATTTGTGTGTACCGAATTGTTTTAAAAAGACCAAAGGACGACAAATCCCTGACTTTGACGAGGATTAAGGTCAGGCTCGAGATGAAATCACGAGCTCATGCGTGCGTTCAATAACAATTACTGTCGGTCGATCGAAAGAGTTCTTACTTTTTTTCCGAATTCAAACCGATCTCAAACATTATGCTACAATCTTAACTAATCAAGTTAAGTTCTATCAAATCAAAAAGTAAAACACAAATGATATTGTTTCTTGTTATTTATACAAACTTACCTTTTAAAAAAAAGTAAAAAAAGCGCTAAGCATGCTTTTCGTGAAGAATCATTTAGGCCGGTTTTGCCTACCAACGCCAATTACTTAATTAGCCGTAGAACTGACTAATTGTGTTTGCTGTTTAGTAGAATTGACTTATGATTGACAATTAATCACTGATTCGGCTTAATTGAATTGATGAAGCCAGCTCTTTGTATATAATACTAAGTATCCAACTCAATTAATAATAGTTTTAATTTTTCTTCAAAGATATTCTTATTGAAGCTCTTCTTCCAACCTCTCTAAATAATGGCAACTTTAATTCTCTGTCAAAAATTATTACTCTTCGAAAAAAATTAATGTATTGGGTATAGGAATAAGTTTCCGCCCATTGCAGAAAGATGTCGTTAGTAACATTGCTCGTGTGTTTGATAGAACGGCAAGACATGTTTTTGAAAGGTGTGTGTCCAAACTTTTGAACCCAATAGATGGCATTCGTTCGAAGCGTAACAAAGAGTAACTTTTTTTGCGTTGAAGATGTCGGAATTTATTCCAAAAAAGCAACATTTGTGGAAAGTTTTACTCCATTATTTTATTTTAAAGAAAAGTGCGGAAACGCATCGTTTGCTCGTAGATATTTACGGTGAGCATGCTCCATCAAAAACTAGTTGTAAAGAATGGTTTCGGCGATTCAACAGTGGTGATTTTGACATGCGTGACAAGAACGCGAAGGTGCACCGAAAAAATTTAAAGATGCAGAATTGCAAGCATTAGATCGAAGAAGATTCGTGTTTATCGCTCGATAGGTTGGCAAAAGAGTTAAATGTTGATAGATCTACTGTTGGAAAACGTCTACACGCAATGGGAATGGTGCAAAAAGAAGGAAATTGGGTGCCATACAAATTGAAAGAGAGAGACATGGAAAGACGTTTGGTCATCTGCGAGATGCTTCGTCAATGACAACAAAGGAAGGATTTTCTACATCGTATCGTAACTGGCGATGAAAAATGGATCTACTACGATAACCCTAAACGCTTGAAGGCATGGGTGATGCCAGGTGAACCAGGTCCATCAACGCCAAAACGAAATATCTATGCTTCGAAGATTATGTTATGCATCTGATGGGATCAAAGAGGTATTATATATTATGAGCTGCTCAAACCGTTCGAAATCATCACTGGCGATCGTTATCGGCTACAACTAATACGTTTAAACCAAGCTTTGAAAGAAAAACGACCGGAATGGGACAATAGGCACAACAAGCTGATTCTGTTACATGACAACGTTAGTTACGTGACCACACGTTGCAAAACCGGTCAAGAAATATTTGGAAGGAGTAAAGTGGGAAATTCTGCTCCACCCACCGTATTCACCGGACATTGCCTCTTCAGATTTCCATTTATTCCGATCCATGCAGTCGGCCCTTTCTGGAGAACTATTCAATTCTTATGAAGATATCAAAAAATGGCTTGATGAATGGATCGCTTCAAAAGAACCAGATTTTTTCATTCGAGGAATCCGTTTATTACCGGAAAGGTGGGAGAAAGTTGTCGCTTCCGAAGGAACATACCGAAGGAATAAACTCACTTATATAGATTTGTTTAAATAAACACATCTTTTTCATTTAAAAAGGGCGGAAACTTATTCTCATACCCAATATCAAATGAAAAATTAAAACCTAGATACTGTAATCTGAATCAAGTTAAATTTTATCAAAATTAAAAAATAAAATACAATCATAATGTTAAATAATTCTTTGATATTTGATAGTATCAAAAACCAACGTTTTCAAGTAGATTTTTGAATTTTTTTGTCTCAGCATCCAATCTCGCAAAAAAGGGTATAATCTTCAATTTGGTAGATAAAGTTTTTTATATCTCGTATCCACAATTTCACAAAAAAAATCTTGAATTTGTTGTTTTTCAAAAAGGATACTTTTGGAAAACGATTATCCATTGGATTTTATTTTCGATACTATTAATGCAATAGTTAAAACATTAATAAATAAATTAAATTCTTGTTTAACTAAAAGATCAAATAACAACTTACTGAAAGAACGGGTGAAATGGTTTTTCATATCGTATGTAGAACAGATAACAAATTCAAGAATATAATTAATGGGATCTGCCATAGGGTTTCTTTTTTCAGTTTGTACAAGTTGAATCAATTTATGAAGGTTCATAAAGACTCTTTAAATAATGATTTAAAAAGGAATGTAATCTACAAGATCAATTGTTGTGATTGCAATGCTTCCTATGTAGGACAAATGAAAAGGAAATTAAAAACCAGACTTTCTAAACACCGAAAGCATCCATAGTCAAATATCCACTCACTCGGTGATTATTAGACCATAGGTTGCAAAACGATCATGACTTTGGTTGGCAAGATGTGGAGATTCTGGATATGGAGAATTATTATAACAAACGATTGATACCGGAGATGATGCATATTAATCGACAGACGAATGGGCTAAATTTACAACACGATACCGTTACCTTAAATCATGCTTACACTGAGATTCTTAATAAACTATTGTTCGTAATATAATACATATCATAACTATAGTTTGTTTTATTTTCAAATTAACCGCTATGTTACTTATAACAATCATTTTTCAATCAACAGTCGAAATGACAGGACACAAATAGTTCTCTCAATTAATGTTTTAAAATTTTGATGATAATTTTTAATTTATTACAATGCACAAAATGTTGTATACGACATATTCATTGTTTAGTGTTGAGACATCGACTGTGTGAGGTGAGGTAATTATTAATTTTCTAATCTTATATTATACATACGATATTTTAATCATTTATATAATTTTAGCTTGAGTTCTCATTGCCACTCAGCTTTTAAACTTTGTGAGTATGTGACTTACCTCGCAACAGTTAGTGGTTCAATTTTTTGAGAGGAAAAACGTTGGAGAAGCACTCCATAATTTCCCTCGGGCTGCTTTAAGTTTTTCTTTCACATTTATGGTATATAATAAATGCTTGGATTTTCGTGTGAAAACACTTCGCATATTTCCTTTGCCAGTTAAGTAAATCTTTCAATCAAGATTCTAAAAAAAATATTTGAGATGTCAAAATGTAATGAAATTTATTATTATAACATATTGTTACATATCAATAAAATCCCCTTATTCTTTATAGAATAATATATTCGTCATAGGTATACAATTTATACTTTACTTTATCTTATCGCTAGATTTCCCTAATTTCCTTATTTCGGAACTGGAAACTCCGTTTCTCTTTTATATTCAGTTTCTTTATTTGAACATTCAAACTCTAACAGATAGGTCACGTTATGTACTTTTAGGCGTCATAAAAATTATCTATAGAATATTCTAGAAAGAATGTCTAAGAATATCACACGATCTTTCTCAAAGAAGCCCTCCTATAAAATAACAAATATAAAAGCGTATTATACATTAACAGTAATAATAACGTATATTATATTAGCGTTTAACGATTAAGTCATTAGCAGTAAAATAGAAATCTTCCTGAATGCGAGAACGAATATCTTTTTCTTCTTTTCCCTTTTTCTTTTTCTAATAAAGTTAAATTAATCTTAAATTGTGCGAGAGTGAATCAAAGAGAGAGCGATGACGTGAAATTTTAGAGTGATGCGGCGTTTGTCTAACTGTCTTTCTCGCTATTTCAAATCCGGCTCGAAGGACCAGAAAATGTGCGAGAGCGCACTGCGCGGAAAGGTTCGAGTGAGAAAACGGCACAAGGTTGATATGATACGCGACAGTAAAGAGAACTCCGTTTCTTTGTAATTTAACAAAAGAATTTTCTTTAATATGATCAGTTACAGAGTCAAAAAATATAATTAATTAAATATTAGATTAACAGAATATTGAATGCGGTCACCTTTACCAAATGATATTTTGGTATTGCGGTAATGGAAAATCTCGGCGATTTTCTCGGCACTTCTCGAAAGATTCGTTTTATCGCGATTTCACTAAGCGGTTAGCACGGCGATTTTACGAAGCGATATAGTAGCAAGACTATGACTCTAAGAACTCTAAGAACTTTTAGAAGTAAGAAGGAGGACGGCGAGATCGAAGCATTTATTGCTTTCGGCCTGAGCTTTCTTTTTTGGGAAAAATCCAATAAAAATTTGCCACAATCGTAATTATTACGTGGCATTAGGTGTACAAAATTGATTGGCGCTTTGGATTCTTTTCTAGCGACGTTCAACGTAACAGTCATGCGCGACAGAAAATCCGTGCGTGGGATTGGTGACAGCGCGTGACGTAGGAGCGCGTTGGAGCGCGGCGCTCGCATGCGCGAATTGAATCGTTCTACAACTTTCGATTGTCCGTTGCCGGTAACGACAACTTGTTTGCGTGTAACGAATTGTTTTTAAAAAGAACAAAGAACGACGAATTCGATGATTTTAACGAGGATTAAGATCATGCTCGAGATGAAATCACGAGCTCAATTTATGCATGTGTTCAATGACAATTAATGTCGGTCGACTGAAAGAATTCTTGCTTTTCTTTCGAATTACCGATCTCAAACATAAATATATGAATGTAGTGAATTCGCCTCGCATAAAGGATATTAAGGAAAACCGAATTTTTATAACAAATTGTTAAAATTCAACTATTACTTATTAAGA
>NW_011627000.1:14500-27870 GCF_000204515.1 Acromyrmex echinatior | reverse complement strand
ACGGTGGCATGCATATACCTCCCCACTCATCTCGTATTGTGTACGAAATTGAGTAGAAAAGTCCTCTACCATTTTGTAATGCTCGCAATAATCAGGTAGAGGACTTTTCTACTCTACCTGCTCGAGGTGGTACGGGTGCTCTGAGACACCCGGTATATATATATATAGAGTGGCATGAATATACGGCCCCACTCATCTCGTATTGTGTACTAAATTGAGTAGAAAAGTCCTCTACCATTTT
The DNA here is from genome assembly GCF_000204515.1 of Acromyrmex echinatior. The sequence continues at coordinate 27,629 of NW_011627000.1, read as the reverse complement.
GTAATGCTCGCAATAATCAGGTAGAGGACTTTTCTACTCTACCTGCTCGAAACGAGTGGGGCCGTATATTCATGACACCCTGTATATATATATATATATATATACAAAAAATATAATATATAATAGAATAGACACACGCGTGCGCGCGTGCGCATGTGTGATGTGTATGCATGTATGTATATATACATATCATATATGTCCAAACTGTACATACGTGTACTGTATATCTTTATTTATAAATACCTATATTTTTGAATTATTGATATACATATAAATATATATCAGGACTCAGCACGCATTATACGTTTTTTGCTCTGCTCGGATGTCGAGCAGCAATTTCACTTAAAATACAAATGAAATTTTCCTTTACTTTATTCTCTTATAGTAAAGTCTCTAACTTCTTTCTACAAATATTGTATTTGTTCTTTCAAATATTCTCTACCCCACTACAAATAAAGTTTGAAATTGTTATATGCAGCACATATTTGACTCGGCTCGCATGTTGAAGTGTCGAACGGCACTTAGATTGCGCGCGGGTGATAAGGTAAGGGGAATGGTGCTTTCCCATACCTCGTCGTCTTGCGTGCAATCCATTATGCCTGTTTTACAATAGGATTGCAAATCATAAGTCATAAGAAATTGGCCAATCACAGTTAAGTGTGAGGAGAATAACAGACTATGATTGGTTAATTTCTTAATAGCACCTTTGGTGTCAGATAAAATACAAGAGAACGGGCATGCCACTCAGGAAACTAAACAAGTTAGGTAAAAGAGTCGAAAAAGGTGTAATATCATGCACCCTAAATGACAATAAAATCGATTATGTTCACTGGGACGATCCTAACGAGTAGATCGTCTCCGATTGTTTCAGGCCTCGCATCAGGCAGGTCACAACGCTCACGATAACGAAATATTGTTTATTATCGAGGAGCTTCATGAAGCTACGAGTATATTATAAATTGAAATGGGATACACAGTCATTTTAGTTGACATCGAAATGTCGATGAACAACGTTTTTTTTCATAAGAACTTTGTGATATTTTACGCATTATATACTAATAATCATAACATAACTTAATATGTCTGAGAAGAAAAACCTCGAAAAGTGGCGACTGGTGGAAGAACTGTACGCCCCGACGAAACAAAATTTTTCACGCAGACATGTCATAGTTTACAGATACGATAACCTGTGGCAGGCTGATATGGTCGAGATGCGCCCTTACACACAATTCAACAAAGGTTATCACTACATTCTCACCGTTATCGATGTGTTGAGTAAGCACGCATAGGTAAGTATGTATCACTGAAAACCAAGAATGAAAATGAGATGGCTATAGCGGTGGTAAAGATAATGGAAGATGTCCGAAAAATTTGCAAACCGATATGGGAAAAGAATTTTACAACGAAAACGTCCAAAACTCTTGAAAAAACACAACATAAATCATTATTCAACATGTTCCATAATGAAGACAACTGACGTGAATTGAACGGTTCGATCATACATTGAAAAATGATATGTGGAAACAATTTACGTGCAATGGAAATTATAAATGGATCGACTTGCTTCCATGTCTCGTATCTGAATACAATGCGCGAAAGCATCGAACTATCGGTATGCAGCCCATCGATGTGACTCCCACGATTGCTGACAAACTTTTAAACATGGTGTACAGAAGCGTAAAGGTCGTCGCATTCCCGCGATTCAAAGTGAATAACTCGAAATGTGTGAACAAATTCAAAGCGATCTTTAAGAAAGGTTACACGCCAAATTGGACCACGGAGGTGTTTAGAACTGTCGAAGTACAAAAAATTAATTCTGTGACGTATCTACTAGAAGATTACCGCGGAAAATCAATCACCGGAGGATTCTATGAGTATGAGTTGCATCACGTCATTAATCCTGACGTATATCTAGTTGAAAAGATGTTACGTAAAAAAGGAGACAAGGTTTACATGAAATGGCTCGGATATGATAATTCGCACAACTCTTGGGTACATAAGGACAGTGTGTTATAAAAATAAAATTTATTTATACAAATTGTATAATTATTTTTTTGCCCTATGTAAATATGTATTTAAATATAAACGCATTATACATGTTATACACATTACACATATTACAAATGCATACGTACACATGTACATATTAGGTGTACAACTTTGCTTCCGCTATTTTCCTAAATGGTTTTAGCAGTAAGTGGTGATCGAAATAAATACATCATAGACGTCATACAATAAACTTAGGCATCTGTCAACATAATCCCATAGAAACATTAGTCGTTTTGTGTCTGCATCATAAAGTTATTTTCAATTGAAAATGTCAGTTTACGAGTCAAATTCTCGTCATTTATGGGAGGTTTTAATTTTCTGCTTCAATATGAAGAAATCTGCGGCTAAGGCTCATCGAATGCTCTCAAATACTTGTGGTGAGACCACTATTAGTGAAAGAACGTCGTGAGTGTTTCAACGCTTCAAGAACGGTGATTTTGACGAAGACCGGCATAGCGGTGGAAGAGAGAAGGTTTTCGAAAATGCAGAATTGGAGGCATTCCTTAACTCGTGTCAAAATCAAGAAGAATTGGCACGATCATTAGGAGTGACTCAACAAGCCATTTCAAAACGCCTCAAAGTCATGGGAATGATTCAGAAGCAAGAAAATTAGGTGCCATACGAGTTGAAGCCGAGAGATGTTTGTTTGCTTGTGAACAGCTGCTTGAAAGGCAAAGACAGAAGGGATTTCCGCATCGAATTGTGACTGGGGACGAAAAATGGGTTCATTATGATAACCCCAAGCGCAGAAAATCATGAGGAGTTCCCGGCCATGCTTCCACGTCGACGGCCAAATCAAATATTCATGGCTCCAAGGTCATGCTCTGTATTTGGTGGGACCAGCTCGGTAGTGTATTATGAGCTGTTAAAACCGACTGAAACAATCACAGGCGAAACAATCGCTATCGAACGCAATTGATGCATTTGAGCCGAGCATTGAAAGACAAACGGCCGCAATACAACGAGAGATACTATAAACTGATTTTGCAGCATGACAATACTCGACCCCATGTTGCGAAAGTGGTCAAGACATACTTGGAAACGTTGAAATGGGAAGTCCTACCCCACGTATTCTCCAGACGTTACTCTCTCTGACTATCACTTGTTTCGATCAATGGCACACGGCCTGGCTGACTAGCACTTCCGGTCTTATGAAGAAGTAAAAAATTGAATCGATTCAATCGATTCAAAAGATGACCAGTGAATCGCCTCAAAAGATGACCAGTTTTTTCGACGTGGGATTCGTACGCTGCCCGAAAGATGGGAGAAAGTAGTGGCCAGCCGGACAATACTTTGAATCATAAATGTATAACCAGTTTTTTACAATAAAGCCTCGAATTTCGGAAAAAAAACGACGGAAGCAAAGTTGTACACCTAATACATATATACATATGTACATACGTACATACATACTTATGTACATACACGTATAAACATACATATATACTATATATGTTATACATATACGTACGTAATATATATATTAAACATATTATACATCATATACAAATGTGTTTTTATTAAAAGAAATACATAAATACAAAAAAAAGGAAATGAATTTATAATAATGTTTTATAATATCCCCATGGTAGTATGTCGGTAGAATCTGGAACAATGTACCGCTTATCGTCGTATGGATGGTCAGACGGCGAGACGGTTTTCGTTTCGGATATGGTGTATGCTTCGTGCAATTTCGATCTTATGCACGACTGCCTGTGCGTCATTTCAACTTCGTCATTGAAACACGTATAATCATTGAACTTTATGGATTTCGCTACAACATTGCTTTTGATGTCTTTTGCCTTTTTAGTATCTTTTTTGCCGTCGACGCGCAAGTACATTTTCGCTCTAAGCTCGACAAATTTAGTCATGATCGCTCCGTTGTTTTCGTCTTTCATTAAACCGGAAACTTTTTTATTTACTAGCAGAATGTCGTAAGCATTGTCGATTGCGTAATTGTTCGTATCGAATCTATTGATATCGTGTTTCATAATATAGACATTATCGCACTCGATGTGGTAAATAAGGCTGTCCATGTCGGAATACATAATTTTATATTTTTTAAGAAAGAGCGGTAACATGTACTTGTAGTGAAATTCGTAAAAACTCATTTTAGATATATCGAAGATGCACATATCCACGTATATCGGTTTGTCGAACTTCACCTCGAGTTTCCGCATTTCTATCGTGCAGGTTCTCGGAAAAAACGCTTCTACTGTGAAAATTTGGTTTCGCGATTATTGCCTCTACACTGTATCTCCCATCCCAACGCATTACGAGTCGCACATTAACATGGTTATGCACATTCTCCATGGTCTTGCTGAAAACCGCGTTGTTCATTAATTTGAATAAGTTTTTCTCGAAGTTATTCTTTGCTAAAGTTCTAAAATTTATATTGAGTTCAATCACTCGCGAAGCGATGTAGATTGCATGAATTACAGTATACGATAGATCTTTGTAATGCAGAGATCGTGACAAGTACATTGCTGCAGATTGCAATAATGTACAAGGGCAAGTCAATAAATTCTTAGAAAATGTCAGAAGGCACTCGCAGTGTCACATTTCTTTTTGACAAGTAGCATCTTTCAGCTGATTACTGTCAAATTTTGAGCGGAATTCATCGCGTGGTTAATTTTTGTAGACGATTAAAGTGAACAACTTTTGTATTTTTCGCAAAATAGCAAAAAACAAGCAATGATCAAACATCTACATATGAAAGATTTAACGCCGAAAGAAATCAAAACCAAATTGGATAATGTTCATAGCACATCTGCACCAGCATTTGCGACTGTATTGGGTGAATGAATTTAAATGTGATCGTACATCCACATGTGATGCATCTCCTGTTTGGGACATCCAATTGAGGCTGCTAGAAATCATCAATAAAGTCCACGATATTGTTTTGACTAATCGATGAGTGAAAGTGCGCGAGCTTGTTGAGGTCATAGGCATATCACATGGCACAGTGATTTTAATTTTGCGCGAACAATTGGGTATGAAAAAGCTATCAGCAAGATGGATGTCGCGTTTGCTCACTGTGGACCATAAGCGCGATCATGTGACGATTTCAAAACAATGTTTGGAGATGTTTCAACATAATCCAGATGAATTTCTGCGTTGATTCATTACTGTGGACGAAACATGAATCATTACTTCACATCCCAGACATAGGAACAGTCAAAACAATGGACTTTACTGAATGAATCAGCTCCGAAGAAGGCGAAGACCGTGAAGTCGGCCGGAAAGGTGATGGCCACAGTTTTTTGGGATGCACGTGGTATAATTTATGTCGATTATTTTCCGTCGAAGCAAACGATCAATGGCGATTACTACGTAGCCTTATTGGACCGTTTCAACAACATTTTAAAGAAAAAATGTCCCCATTTGGCGAAGAAGAAAGTGCTCTTCCATCAAGAGAATGCACGGGTTCACACGTGCCCAGCACCGATGGCCAAATTCAACGAATTCCGCTACGAATTGCTTCCCTATCCAGCATATTCGCCAGATTTAGCCCCCTGCGACTATTTCTTGTTTTCAAACCTAAAGAAATGATTCGGAGGAAAGAGATTCACCACCAGAGAGCAGCTCATTGCCGAAACAGGCTTATTTTGAAGGGTTAGACAAATCATATAATATTATTCGGGCGGCTTGAAAAAGTTGGAGAATCGTTGGATCAAGTGTATCGAGCTGAAAGGAGAGTATGTTGAAAAATAAAAATTAATCGATCAAAAAAAATGTTTTAGTATGTTTTTTTAAAAACATTACCTCGTATGACGTAACGCTTTTTATCATACAATGTAGCGAGGAGCTTCTCTTCTCGCTTGCCGGATAGTTTCTCGCACGTTGGACAAAACGTAGATCGGAGTGCGCATGGAGATATTCCAAGTCTCGAGAACGTAACCCATTGGTGAATCTAACGCGACATTCATAACGCCAAAATTGTCTACGTCGTCGACCCAACGAAAATCAGCATACGGCAATTTGTACATTTCCCAACCGTACAGGTTGTTGACGTCAAAGTACATCAGGTATGTTGATGGTTTCGATGGATCGTACGACTCCACATACTTATTATTGACCTGCGCATATGTGTTTGAACATTGACTCAGACCGCCACGCATACCACGTTCGATGAATAGAATTATGTCAACGTCGGTAAGAATTTCGAAATTGACGCGAGTATGTTTCAACATCACGTCCCACGTACAATCCGATAGTGTATAATAACATACGGGATCGAATCCATAACTAGTGATGCAATTATCCAGAAAATTCTCAAATATATCGGTCAACACATATGTTTTTAAATATAGATCACTGTATTCACCGAGTGTTCGGATGGAGAACTGCTGCCATACATTCACAGCGTGCGCGTAATCGCTCTCGGATATCACCTAGCGAGCTATAAAATAATTCGCGCGATGGTAACTCAGTTTCCTTCAACTTTTTGATACAGTCAACGTACTCGTATGGAAATATATCTTTACGTGTGAGAAGATCGAAATTCTCCGCGCTGAGATTAAAAAATTCTGACCGCGTAATTTTCAATTTATTTTTATCGAGATACGACGCTAATTTTTCTAAACTGGTACTGCGAAATTTAAATGAATCTAAAACATATTTTTACACAAATTTTCTTTTGATCATTTTTGGTGTTATCGACTATTTTGTAAATGAAATGTATTTTTTTTAGTTATGAGAAGTAGTTCTATACACGTGGTAGCTATATTCTTGATAATATGCATTGTATCTCGATAAATTATGAAAGACTACGGGAATGCAATATGAATCTTTGTAATTCAAGTTACAGTTTGAATGCGCGGAGTCTCTGTATCGATCTATCAAGCGGCAATAGTCGCGTAACCACGTGTCATTCGGCAGTTTTTTCGCACACATTGCAGTGCGTGATGCTGTTAAATTTTTGCCAATCATCTCGCGTAAAATCTGCTATGGATACATTGGTCAAAAGTATAGACTCTACACTATGCGTTAAATTTTTAAGTTCCTCGGCGAATCATGCGACACAATCGTTAATTGCGATGGAATCGATACATACATAACGAGTTGTCATACGAGCAATGGACATAGTATGTTAAGCTAAATACCCGATGTTGCTGATAGGTTTCTCTGGATGTTTCCATGTCCATTTCCATCTTCTCTAGGATGCATTCTAGATCGGTGTAGACCATGAATGGGACGCGTTCTTTTCTGCAATGGTTGCTGAAACTCAACCACTTGTTGTCTTCACTGGGCAGCCGAATCGCGCAGTTATTAAATTTTCCACAGTCTATTGCGTGGATCTCCAATTTTGTGCTAGTATAAAAATAGTGCAGGTATCTGGAAAATAACAAATTTTTATTATTTAAAAAAAAATTAATATTTCAGATTGATTGCGTTGAAAGCCGACAACCATATCGGCACGTAATTATCATTTTTGAAATTAATTCACTTATTTGAAAATATATATATTAGTTCAACATCTCAACACTCAGACCGTAGTGGCGCTTCGGATTTAAAAGTAATATTAAAAAAAATGTTCCTAAAAATATTTAATAATTTTTTTTTAAATGTAAAACGAATGTACACGAATCTATCACAGAAATATATTCTATTCTTTGTTACTGTAATTTACGATATATACACAAAGCGAGATAAATCCTTGATCCATGCAAAATGCTCTGTATTGTTGTTGCATAGATCCTGCATGTTCAAAAGATTGACCTGTTTACCCCTCTTTCGGTCGATGAGCCGTAATAGAAGAATTTTTTTTTGCTTCTCAATGATGTAAACATTGATGGAGATGTCTTTGAGATTTTCAAATCTCTTAATTCGACTCAACGTCATTGGAAACTGAATGCCTATGAGATTTAGCACTGTAGAATAATGTGGATTTGATGACTCTCGCTCCATCATTCTTTTTAGCCGAGTGTAGAACGGCTACCATCGACATGCGAAACATGTGTTGCCTAAAGATTGCACGTTGATTATCGCTCTCTTCATTTTAATTTCTCGTGGGAGTTCGATGTGGCATTCCACGTGCAACGGATTGTACTTGTTCACTTTCACGATCAAATTCAAGATACGCGACAATGTTCATCTGCTATCGCACTCCTGAAATTCCTCCAACGATGTCAGGTTAGACTCTATGATATACGACTCTTCTAAATTAGACGAACGGAAGAGTTCATAACTTTTTGTATTAACACTTTATTCGCGCGTTTATCACCTGATTCAAATTCACCATTAAAAGCAGTGTTTATCTTGAAATTATCATATTTCTGGATAACGTCTCGCACACGTTCCAGCACTATTTTTCTTGCATTTTCGAGGAATTGGCAAGGCTCGATATATCCAGAATTTATCACGGCACTGGTCAGTGTATGGCTTCCGAACACCGTTTCAATTTCACGCTATCGGAGTCCCGCGCTGTACCCATGTTGCATAAAATGTCCACGCATAGAATCTTTCAAATTTTCAAGCCGCGCGATACGAGCATTTGTAACGATTGTTTAATACCAATTGATAATTGCGGGCATTTAACATGACTTCGTGCTTTCAGTGATTTGATAAAATTATTCCACGCAAGAAACTCTTCTCGCGTATTCAACTGAGCGGTTTGCGCTATGAGATCACGCTCCGTTTGATCCATATTATTACAATATCCTCTTTTTCCACTAAAATCTTTGAGAAAAATTAAAAACTCTAATACAGTATTCTCAAAGAAACTTTAAACTCGACTACTGAGTCAATGTATCTTTTTTCGTCTTATATAACATGGGAGTTTGCCTTATTTGATACGCTGCAAGTTCTAATACGTTTCTGAAGGGTGATTTTATCGAGGTCAGAAGAATTTCACAACATCAAGAAGAATAACAGATTTTATTTCTATTATAAAATTAATGAGTGTAGCTGAGAAGTTATTAGAATAGTAAGATTTTATATAAAGATTTAATATAAACATAACAATTATTTTAAATAAAAGGTAATTTTTGAATATTAATTTTGTTGGATAATTAAATCAGCCTATTTGTGGCGACATTTCTAACGCTTGACCAATTCAATCGCTGGAGTGAGCGCAGATTTTCTTTTTCCCGTCTAGTGGAGTTTTGTATTATGTTATGTTTTATATGTTATTTTTGCCTTTAGAGATCACTTCCATCTTTCTTATCGCCACATATATCTTGCCCCTGTGTATCTCAGATCGAATAAAAATAGCGTTTTTGTGTTCTCTTAAGTGACGTGTCTGTATTATTTCATATAACTCACAAATTTTTAAAAAAATTTTTTAAAAATGTATTACTTAACTGTTATTTATATTTAAATAAAAATAATCACGTTTAATAACTATGACTCATTTATTTTATGCTAAAGCAAGGCGAAAACGTTTTAAACTATTCTAATTGCAAAAATGTGATAATTTCTTATTTATTTTATCATAGCAATTATTTTTCTAAAGCATTAAAAAAATACATATGCTAAGAGAAATACTTGTACATATGTATGGAAAACTATTTATTTTGTTATTGATTTGATAAATAAAAATTTTCTTACATACTTTATCATAAAAATTGTGTTGTTTTAACCACAATTTTGTTATTTTTAATAAATTTTGATTAGAACAACACAATTTCTTCTAATTTAATACAATTTGCTTCTTTAACCTTCTTAACAAAATTAGATTAGAATAACAAAAATTGTGTTCCAAAATTTAGTAATTCTAACAACACAACTTTCAAATAATAAAGTAAGAAAACTTTTGTTAGTTACATATATTTCAACAAAATAAATAGTTATCAAAATACTTCCCCCTCGCGGGTTGTCTTGTCGTGGTGAGGAGGTTCCCGCGCGGGTCGCCTCGCGGCTCGTGGGGGTCTAAGAGCAACTTATACGGACTTCTTCCTAACGGGAGGAGTCCCGTTCGATCTGTACACCGGGCCGGTAGGGGTTGGCGGCCCTGACTACAATTGCCCGATGGCACGGCACCGTTAGGGGGAATTTCTATTCCCTGCCCGTGCGGGTGTGGGCTTCGACTCCCACCGCGCCCGGGTTCCCGTGGGGTCTTCCCCTCCCCTCTGGGGGTTGGGGTGATTCCCTTGGGTCCCGGGTGTGGAACGAGTCGAGCGGCCTTGCTCCCGCCGGTATGCTGGGTGCTCCTGGCTGCGGCCAGGCTCATGCCACTGGAGGGAAGGGGTCTCCGAGAGCTACGGCTCATTGCACCGGGAGCCTCTCCCGCCTCGAGAGGTGTGGACTCTATCCGTAGGGGAGGACGGGGCCGCGCGGACTTCGGTCCGTCGCGGAGTCACCCGTCTCTCTCGGAGCAAGGGATCGCGCGGCCGCTCGGACATATTCCGAGGCAGGGCGCGCGATCCCTGCTCCCTCCGGGTCGCTCGAACGTATTCCGAAGTCGGGGCCGGGGAGGGCGTCGAGTACTGGTAGCCCGATGTCTCCGCGACGGCGTCCCTTCCGAAGCGGGACACCGGGAGGCGCACATCATCGCTGGTCACCACGGCGGCTAGGGTCCGGAAGGGACGCCGCTTCCGTGACCTGAACCGTCCGTGGGGCCGTCCCGGGTGGCGCCACTCGCAGCGGTGCCCTCGAAATCGGAGGCGAGGGACCCCCGAAATTCGTGAGTGGACTTGCATCACATCCGCTCACGGGGAGTAAGAGGTTAGAGGTCAGCGTCTCCGATGACACATTCCGGGGACCCGAATCATATGCCAGCCCCCCGGGGGAACTCGGGGCCTCCTCTCTTGGTTTTCCGGGGGAGGAGTGAGAGTACACCCTGGCTAGCGGAGCCGCTGCGGGCCGTGGGCATCAATTTCAATGTCTACTAATACTAATACAATCAATGCGGATACGCTCTGCCAAGACCGTTGAGGAGAATGCTCGCCCAACCAAGGGCGAAACCGAGGGCAGTAACTCTCGCAAATCGTGTCCCGGCCCTGCCTGCAGCAAGATCGGGGCGCGCGCCGAGGCTCTGAGGGCGCCCTATCGAGGGTCGGATCTACGGCCTCGCTGGGGTCTCTTGGGAGCGAGAACCGGGAGGGCCGGAAACGGACGGCCGAGTTCGTGGTCTCCTCCTCGGATTCCGAGGGAGAGTCCACGAAGAGGTCCAGAGGCAGGCCGGCTCTGAACCCTGAGCACGCCGGCAAGTTCACGGCGGAGGCCAGGGCGAAGAAGGCTGACAAGGCCAAGGTCCGGCAGTTGAGAAGGAACCACCGGGCCATCTTAGACCCGAATGTGGAACCCTCCTCTGCGTCCGCGAAAAGGGCAAGGGACAGGGACTCGCCATCGAATTCGACGAGCTTTTGTGCTCGTCGCGGTAGTAACTCGCGAACTGGCAACCATCACAAAGGCTGTTGAAAAGTCTAAAAATATATAAGGAGATATTATCAGGGACCTGTGGGCAACTTACACAAAGCTGTCCGCAGCCCTGAGCTCAGTGATAGCGAGGTCGGGCGATAGCGACCTAGCGGCCGAAGACGGCCGGACCGAAGAGCGCTCGGGGGCAGAATCGGGGGCCTGGGCGAAGGAGAGGCGAAAGCTCAACCGGCGCCCGCAACCCCGTTAAAACACGGGGGCGAAGGACCGCTCCCGCGGAGAGGGAGGGAGCCGCGGCCTCGCGTGACGGTCACGGAGGAGGAACTGAAGACTCCATACTTCAGGCCTCCTCTGCAGGGGGTTTCAAAACAGATGAATCCCCTGGCAATCGCTGCACAGGGTCGTACCCGTTAGTAGGAAATCCTTTTCCAACAAAAGAAAGGGGAGGACCGACGGGGGAGACGAGGAGGAAAGCCGAATGAAGCGGATCCTCGAGCGACTCCTGTCCCGCCTCCTGAGGAAGATGGGGGTGGTCTCGACGATGGCGCCGGTCCAAAAGGGACCACCCGCCAAGCGGAGCGGCCAATCTCCCGCCCAACCGGCGGCGAAGAAAAAGGGAACTATCCCCAAGGCGGGGAGGAATGCACCCAGCATGTCTCCTCCCGCCGCGAGGAGGGAACCCTCCGCGGTTCCCAAAACAGTGGACGCCAACGAGGCGACCCGGGCGCAGGTCGTCTCGAGGGCCAAGGCGGCGAAGAACGAGACAGCGCCGCCCCGGCCGCCCAAGAGCGCCAAAACGCCTGCGACCCCCGCTCTCACTAAAAAGACTGGGAGCGGAGGGAAAACGGGCGGGGGAGCAAAGAAGGGGAGTACTGCCGTAGACCCTTAAGCCTTCGGCAAGAAGGCTCCCCTTGCTAAGCTTAGGTCGCCCAATAGCGTCGCGATAACGCTCACGTGTGCCGACTCCAGCGTCTATCAGGAGATGGTGGCAAAGGCGCGATCCTCGATCTCTCTCAAGGACGTGGGGATCGAGGATCTGCGCCCAAGGAGGGCCATCACCAGGGCCCTCATATGAGAGGTCAGGGGCCCGGAGAGCTGAGCGAAGGTCGATTCGCTGGCCGAGAGATTATCGGCCGTCTTTGCGGACAGGGACGATGTGAGGGTGTCCCGTCCGTCGAGGACGACCGAGATCCTGGTCTCTGGGCTAGACGACTCGGCCACTCCCACAGAGGTATCCGAGGAGTTCGCGAGGGCCTGCAGGCGACTCCCGCGGGAGTTTAAAGTGAGCAGGGCCCCCAATGGGTTAGGCACATGTTGGACGAGGTGCCCCGTAAAGGCGGCCAAACAGTTGGTTGCCGCTTCTCGCGTTAAAGTGGGGTGGTCGAGCTGCAGGATAGCTCTGCTGCCGGCCCGGAGCCTCCAATATTTCCGGTGCTTGGAAGCTGGAAACGGCCAGCAGAAATGCACAAGCACTGTGGTGCACCGCTCCGGGTGCTGTTATTGGTGCGGGGGCATCGGCCACGCGGCGCGCGAGTGCCGCGCCAGGGTCGACTACCCCGCGTGCCGTGGGCTCGGCCGCCTCTCGGGGCACCGTATCGGCGGCGGTGGATGTGCCACCGCCAAAGCTAAAGGAAAGAGGGGGAGGGGGTCAGAAGCCCAGTGGCCCCCTCACCACTGTCACGGGGCAGATCCCCGAGGCGGCGGCACTATCGGCCGCAGACATGGCCGGCGGAGGGATGATCGGGGGGGCGAGGACAAC
>NW_011627000.1:0-10549 GCF_000204515.1 Acromyrmex echinatior | reverse complement strand
AGGAGCGGGGGGGCCGGGGGGGGGGGGCGGGGGGGGGGGGGGGCGAGCGGTCCCGCGTCTCGGACACGCAGTGAAGCGGCGGCGGGTTGCCGACCCCACCGCCGCCGGACAATGGATAATCCCCCTGCGCATGGGGATGTAGTACCGCCGCTCCATAGTCACGACTGCGCGGCGGTGGCGGGGCCTCTGCACATATATATATATATATGAATGACTTTCTATTGATGTCGGAAATGGAAAGATGTTTGACACCGAGCCAATAATTTTTGTGAGATGAGATCCTTAAGTAATCTGTTTATTAATGCGTAAATAATTTTTTATATATATTAATGCGTAACTAATTTTTTGCGTTGCTGAAGAAGACTAAGTAAAGTCCGAAACGTATATTTGTATCATAGAACGAATTAGAATAAAAATTGTAGCCATTGTTATCTTGCTTCTTTGAATATTGTTGAACTCTAAGATTGTGATTGTCTTATCCAATGTACAACGCAATAAACGTGCGATTAAGTCGTTTGACGCGGTATTGAAGAATTGTCTAACATGAGAGATCCAATAACTGCTGGTCACCAATCTCGGCAAGTGATATCATTAAACAGTACGCACTGAGGTGATCATTATGCATTATATCAACAGAAAAAAGTACAACGCCCCGGTCAAAAGTTTATATCTCAGCCGAAAAATATATCACGCGTTCGAACACTTCCACGAATAAACTTCAGCATTTATTAGTTACAATTAGATCATTAGTTATTAGATTGTCATAATTAATATATCAGCAAAAGTACAAAGCCTCGAATTAAAGCGTATGTCTCAACCAAAAAGTATATGAGAAGACGTCGCACTCGAAAAATTCCACTTCAGCATTTTTATCGCTTGCAGCGCTTCGCATTGAAGCACAATTAAATGTATATCTATTGAATAGCTATCAGACTAATATTTAACAACTATAAACAGCTATCAGATCATTATCGTTATCTATTTTCAACTCCATTTGCTCTATATATATATATATATATATACATATATATATATGCAACACCTAATATATACATATATATATATATATATATATATACATGGTGTTTCTTTTTAATCTAGCCAGGCGAATATTTCAAATGCTATTGAATTTATAGAAAAATGTGTCAGACAAAAGAGTAGAGTGCGGAGGGGGACACAAGATGGTGGCCTCGAGTTTTTGATGAAGGTCAAACTGAAGGTCATTTCAAGGTCAACTTTGATTTTTTAAATGGAATGTAGTATTTTTCATTGCATATTCTGAAAGATCATAAAATTCTGCGTTAAAGTTGTGTGACACGTTTTTCATGAAAATCTATTTTATTGTGGAAATTTAACAATTTAAGCAAAAAAATTCATAAAAAGAATCATGCATCAAGTTGTACATGTTCATGAACATTTTTCGTTCTTAGAGTTATCCGGAATCAACGGCGTGGACGTGACGAAAATCTGATTCCATTGGGGTGTTTGATTTACGTGAGTCCCCTTGCCTCTGACGTTCAGGATGCTTGATTAAAGTGAGTCCTCTTACCTCTCACTACGTATCAGACTACTGTAACATTACAGGAGATGTTCAAAAACATCTCCTCCAACGGCTAGGCACATGTACAATCGACGTTGAAGTGAAAGCGTCGTTCTTCGTAACATTTCTTCAGGAATTAATGCCATTGCATTACGTATGCGATTCTGCATGTTATCGGGAGTTGTTGACTCTGTAGCAAAAGCAATCCCTTTCACGTAATCCCATAAAAAATAATCGCACGATGTAAAGTCTGGTGAATTCAGTGGCGAACGAATGAAACCATTTCTGCCTACCCAACGTTGAGGAAACCTTTCATTTAAATAATCGCGGACAACACCCACAGAGTGTGCCGGGGCGCTATTGTGTTGGAATCACATGTTCCTGCGAGTTTGTAAATTGATGTCTTCAATCAACCCTAGCAGATCATTTTGCAAAAACTGCAGGTACATCGCTCCATTTAAATTGGCATTAAAAAAGTATGGTCCAACGATTTGCCCATCCAATATTCCGTACCAAACATTGACCCTCTAATTGTCTACGCGACGTAATCAAAAGAGATTAACATCTGCATAATAATGGGAGTTGTGGCAATTTCAAGCTCCATTATTGTGGAATGAGGCCTCATCACTAAAAAGCATCCTGTCGAAAAAAGTGTTATCTTCTTCCAGTTTTTGCAAAGCCCACTGATTGAGTCAAATTGAACGCGTATCCTTTTCTGATCATCAGTCAAAGCCTGATGTTTTTCAATATGGTACGGGTAGAAGTGATTCGTCCTTAAACTCGATTTACTGTAGAAAGAGAGGTGTTCAATTCGAGGCTGATTTTGCTCTGACTTACATGCGGGTTGAATACAACCATCCCGAAAAAAATAACGATATTCAACACGGTGTCCTCTGTGCGATCTTTTTTCTTTCGTTGACGTCTCAATTGACCATCACGTGCTCTAGCGATGAGATTTGAAATTGTTTGACGAGAAGGATGTCGACGATTTGGAAATCGAAGTGCATAAAGACGAGCACATTCTCTAGCATTCTCATTACTTCTGCCGTATTCAATTATTATGTCTACAGTTTCCGTGGGTGAATAATCACCCATTGTTGCAATGCTATGTTCTCGTTAAAACAACTTAAGCTGTATCTCATACGTGACATTTTATGAAGCATACAGTATGAGTAATTCTGTCAAATCATGTAAGTAATCAACCGATACTTCTTTCTTTTGTAATGACTGAAACGCTCGTCTAAGGACGAGCTCAATACGATGTAAGAATGCAATAATGGACTTACGAACGTAAATGAACGATGACGTCCGCGTACGCCCGAGATTATTTAAATGAAAGATTTTCTCAACGTTGGGTAGGCAGAAATGGTTTCATTCGCTGGCCACCGAATTCACCAGACCTTACATCGTGCGATTTTTATGGGACATGCTCGCATACGTAATGCAATGGCATTAATTCCTGAAGAAATGTTACGAAGAACGACACTTTCACTTCAATGTCGATTGCACATGTGCCTAGCCGTTGGAGGAGATGTTTTTGAACATCTTCTGTAATGTTACAGTAGTCTGATACATAGTGAGAGGCAAGGGGATTCACTTTAATCAAGCACCCCGAACGTCAGAGGCAAGGGGACTCACCCCTTAAGTAAATCAAGCATACCAATGGAATCAGATTTTCGTCACGTCCACGCCATTGATTCCGGGTAACTCTAAGAACGAAAAATGTTCATGAACATGTATAACTTGATGCATGATTCTTTTTACGAATTTTTTTAAATTGCTAAATTTCCATAATAAAATGGATTTTCATGAAAAACGTCAAACAACTTTAATGCAGAATTTTATGCTCTTTCAGAATATGCAATGAAAAGTACTACATTCCATTAAAAAAAATCAAAGTTGACCTTGAAATGACCTTTAGTTTGACCTTCATCAAAAACTCAAGGCCACCATCTTGTGTCCCCCTCCGCACTCTACAACTTTTGTCTGACACATATTTCTATAAACATTTTTCTCAACAGCATTTGAAATATTCACCTGGCTCGATTGAAAAGAAACACCCTGTATAATACAACCGGGTTATGAAACTAGTACATTGTTTCGTTATTTATATGTTATAATAAATGAACAGCAATATAACGGCATTTATTGCATATTATATAACAATTGTTTTGTTGATATTATTGTATATTAATATTATATAATTTAAATTATGGTTCTAACGTCGCGGTCCTACCATCTCTATCCACGAAGCTCTGTATCAGTTGAGCTTAGAGCTGTTGAGTGCGATAAAACGCAACATGCGTGACAATTTGTACTTGAATCATAAGAACTTACGGACAAATGAGTATAACTTGTGCTATAGAAGAATATTACTAGTGAATTCAGTCGCTTGCATTACAAATTATTGTATATCAGTACACACTAAAAGCTGTTCTATGGAAAAATATAAAAGTGGTAATTGTTGAGTTTAGCCTCCACCCCTTCGATGTTAATTAAGTTCATTTAACGCGTTTTTGCATGAAACGAATGAATTTGGAAAATAAAATATTGCTCTATCTCATAATGGACTGAAATACGTTATAACCGTTACAGTGACGACTATTCAGGTTGGGAAACCTGTCACATCGATAGCATAGAGATGGACATGAGAATATGTAAATGAGGCTATAAGTATTATCTGCTTCAATATTACACAAATTCTTTGCTTTAAAAATAAATTCTCTGTTTTAAAAACTCTGGTAGCAAAGCCTGCGGAAACAAATTTTGAGCAAAGCTTGTATTATCTGACATTGTCAGCAAATTGTTGTCAGAACTATAATAAAGCCTGCTACACATGCTTTGCCAGTAGATCAGTAGCAGAAAATGAACGAAGTTCATAACTTGACGGCAGATTGAGAGCAGAGTGAGAGCGAAATCTAAAGCAAAACGATCGATTTCTGCCATCAATTTGCTGACATAGCAGGCTTTCGACAAATCCATAGCCAAAGGACACAGATGATTATAGTTTTGTAGTCAAAATTTGAGTTTGCTGCCAATTTATCTCCAAATTGACTAATGTTTTGCAGAAAACGTCTCATCAGAAAACTCATCAGATATATAAATTATTTTCTCTATAATTTTTGTATTTTTACAGCAAAAAATTTGTTTTGATTAGATATTTGTCTGCTTTAAAAACAAAAATTATATAAAAAATAATTTGTATTTTAAAGCAGAGAATTTGTGATTTTAAAACAGAATTTGTATAACCCTCAATGCATTGATATGACAGATTTCCTCATCTGGATATCTGTCAACTTCAATAATTAATACCTCGATTCGCGTAACAGAGTGACACACCTTTTTCTGCCAGATTCATTCATTTCATGCAAAACGCGTTGAATAAATCGAATTTTATTGTGCGAGAGCGCACCGCGCGAAAGTTTCGAGTGAGAAAACGGCACACGGTTGATATGATAAGCGATAGTAAAGAGAACTTCGTTTCTTTGTAATTTAACAAAAGAATTTTCTTTAATATGCACAGTTACAAAGTCAAAAAATATAATTAATTAAATATTAGATTAACAGAATATTAAATGCGGTCACCTTTTCCAATACAATTTGGAATCACGGTGATGAAAATTCTCGGCGATTTTCTCGGTACTTCTCGAAAGATTCGTTTTATAGCGATTTCACTAAGCGGTTAGCATGGCGATTTTACGAAACGAGATTATAACTCTAAGAACTCTAAGAACTTTTTCGAAGTAAGAAGGAGGACGGCGAGATCGAAGCATTTATTGCTTTCGGCCTGAGCTTTCTTTTTTGGGAAAAATCCAATAAAAATTTGCCACAATCGTAATTATTACGTGGCATTAGGTGTACAAAATTGATTGGCGCTTTGGATTCTTTTCTAACGACGTTCAACGTAACAGTCATGCGCGACAGAAAATCCGTGTGTGGGATCGGTGACAGCGCGTGACGTATTCGTTGGAGCGCGGCGCTCGCGTGCGCGAATTGAATCGTTCTAGAACTTTCGATTGTCCGTTGCCGGTAACGACAACTTGTTTGCGTGTAACGAATTGTTTTTAAAAAGAACAAAGAACAACGAATTCGATGATTTTAACGAGGATTAAGATCATGCTCGAGATGAAATCACGAGCTCAATTTATGCATGCGTTCAATGACAATTAATGTCGGTCGACTGAAAGAATTCTTGCTTTTCTTTCGAATTACCGATCTCAAACATTATCATTATCGGAAGTAAAGAGACTAAATCAACAATTATCATAAAAATATAATACACAGTTAGTTATAATATAATATATGAATATTACGATTAAATACTTCAAATACTCAGTAATGATATTTATAAATATATATGTATTTATCTATTATGTACAAATTATGCAGTTTATAAATAAATGAATTAAAATCAATTATTACATATTGTTTTTTATATTCACAAAACAAGTAAAAACAATTTTCAGGAAATGTATTTTGCACACACTAATCCCAGAAAAGGTCTCGGAATTAATTTTAAAAGAAAGCAAACTGTTCCATAATAATAAACAAACATAAATAATAAGAAGAGGCTACGAGCCAAATTTTTATATATTTAAATTCTTAAAAACATATGTTTCGACCTTATTATTAAGTCATCCTCAGTGTATACATGTAGAGATTAAATGCAAATTTAATAAAATTAATGCAAAATTAATAAAACGATTAGATACAGTAATTTCTACAAATCATAGTTACGCAATGTGTTGATAATATTCTTTCCTATCTATTTTCTGTTGCAATAATATTTTTCTGTGCAATAATGCGACACTTTCAGTCTTGTAATATTCTCAGTTACATTCTTCCATTATATCAATCGCAATTAGTATCACAAACCATAATGATGATAAAATTACTTGAACATGTTGAGTTAAATAAAAATGTACCAGCACACATTCTGTTCGAGAGCAAGAAAAAGAAAGAAATAGAGAGAAAGTTTGAGCGGAAAGACATTTCGAGCGAAAATTCAAACAACGCGAATGTTCGTGTAACAGATTACAATTTTATTTTCAACAATTTACAGAATTGATAATTTCGCAAAAACGTGTAACAAATTTAAAATGATAAATTTAATACAGCGCAAATAAACGCGGATGGAAATCAACGTTTCCTTTTACTCTTTCGGATTTCTATTAGGAGTCAAACGCGGCGGTTTTCTTTCGGCGGAACGTCTCAGAGGCGATTGATCTAAATTGCGGAGCGTTAACTGCGACTAAAAAAGAAAAAAGTGAGATCACTGCTCGATTCGGCCTTTGATCGAACAAAGGCTCCTTTCGTCAATCGCCTATAATATAAGATTCTCCAAAATTATTTTGAGGTGACCTCATGATTCGGGCAGCGATTGGTAATTTTTAATGACGATGGCCAAGCGTCACGTTATTGTCATGCGCGCCCGCAAAATCAGCGGTTATGTTTGAGGTGTTAGCAAATTACGCGTTTCGCATCACGCGAGCGCGCGTGCGTTGTGATCGATTCGAATTTTAATTGCCGTTTTTAACAATTGATTTTTGTGTATGTACAACATGCGGTTTTGATTACATTCTTGACTTCAACAAAGAAAGGTGATTGTCAAGTTCAATTGGAAGCTTCTAGAACAATAATATAGCGTTTCTAGACGTTTCCAAACCACATGTCGCACATACATTAATTCCGTAAAATCGACTTTACGGATGTTAATCTCGAACATTAATTTGATAACAGAATGTATTATCAAATTAATACCATAGATTATAGAAATTACATTAACAATGAATAAATGATGGTTGTATTTAAAATTATTAGTATATATTGTATAATTCTTATTTAATAGATAACTATATTAAAGTGTGTTTAATAAATAAAATTATTGTACATATACCTCAAATGCAAATGTTAACATGAATATGATTCAGTAATTGAAATAATAAGTCAAATTGATCAGATGAAGCAAATGCGATCAAAGTTAAAAATTGTCAAAGTTAAAAATCTGACTGAACCAGTTCAGTCAGAAATAACTTGTATTGTATTGTAGCATATATGTATTGTGTGAGTCACATTCTGATACTTTATAATATTCTGAGAGAAGGAATGAAATTGAAAGGGGAATTGAGAACAAAGAAAATGAGAAGGGAAGAAAAAGATTAAGAAGAGAAAAGAGGCTGTAAAATCTGTAGATTAGATAATGAATTAGGTAATGATTCAATGTTGTTTTATTTCTTTAATCCTACTTTTGATTTTTTAATGTAAACCATTTCAGAGATTAATCTTTTATTATATGACGGTTCCTTGTCTAAGGTTTTTACATCTTTCAAATAAAATTATGGTTATAATTAATACGATGTTTCAGTAATTACCGATGGAAAACCAGTCTTTTTAATGTCTAAAATATGTTCATTTAGTCTTGTTTTTAATTTTCTTTTGGTTTGTTCTACATAACTAGCTTCACAGTCCTCACAAGAAATTTTACAATATATATAACATTTTGATTAGTTAAAAGATCTAGTCTATCCTTATCACTATAAGGATTTTTAATGTATTTGGGATTGAATATGATAGCTTACAATTATATTTATATGCTATAGGTAAAAATCTTTCAGAAATAGATTTTATATATGGAATTATAAAGAATTTTTTCTTGACATGGATATTATGATTTATATTTTTGTTCCGTATGTGGTATTTTAATCTTTTTTCTATTGTTGAAAAAATGAAAGGAGGAGAATAGCTATTATCTGGAAAAATATGAAGAGGTTCTTTTCATAAAAACGAGGATGAGACAATTTAATTATTTTGTTAACAAAACCAAAGATAATACCCTTTTTGTGACACAAAGGATGTGAGTGAAAAAGAAATTCGCCCGAACAACTATCAAAAATAGTTAATTAGACATCTTATGGTTGTAATCATAATCATAGTGTCCAAAAAACTCAATTTATCCTCAGTGCCAATCTCCATAGTAAATTGTAGTCTGACATATAAGAAGTTAAAGATTTCTAATATTATATTCGTATCTAAGGAGCCGCTAAAATAATGTCATCCACATACCAGAAATAAAATAATAAATTTATCAGTAATTTTTGGATTATCGCTATTTCTTCAAGGTCCTCCATATGTCTACAATAATTGGCGACAATGATGAACCCATTGGGACACCGAAAACTTATTTATTAAATTTTATTATTAAAAAATATGAAAAAAAAAATAGAATTAAGAATCAGACGGATGAAGGCTAAAAATTCTTCTAATGGAATATTTATGTTTTTTGATATATAAGTCCCATTTTTTTAAACACTATTTAACGCTAGTTCTACCGAAACGTTAATGAACAAGGATATTACATTAAGCGATATCAAAATGTAATTAGAATCAAAACGGGTTCCATTTAATTTTTCGATTAAGGCTGCGTTCCATTTAATGCTCGCAATGAGCGAGCATTGTTTATCTTTGTTTAACATTTTATAACCGACAAGGATGAAATGATTCTATGAGCGTTATGATATATATTAAGTGGAACACAGTTTAAATGGAAGCCATTTTTTATGTAACTAGATGCTTCCGATATACTACTGACAATAATGTTATGTAAGAAAAGGATCGAAAGTATAATGGACTATTAATCGAAGATACAATTATTCTTAGAGAATAACCAGACTTATGGATTTTAATTAAACCATATGCTCTAGACAAATTACTGGCTTGTAGTCGCTTCTTGTTATTTATGTTTGTTTAAATTATTTCGTTTGTTTTTATTTTAGAATTAATTCCAAGATCTTTTCTGAGAATAGTATGTGCAAAAAGCATTAAATTAAGTTAGGATAATGTATAGCAATATAACAGTCACGTTCTAGTTTTATAACAATAACGCAAATTATAAAACTGTTATATGACTATTATATAACATATCAAGTTACATGTTATACTTATATTATGTAGCTGCAATGATTTGTGAGTAGGAAATTACAACTAACGTGGACGTAGAATGTTATGCACATGTTATATTATCTATTATATTCCGTTATATGGAAGCAATATAATAGTTACAATATATATTTATGTTTGCTGGGACGTGTTTCAAACAAGCTAAACATTTGAATTAAACAGCGCAATAATTCTTAAATTGCTTATCAATCGTTCGTAGAAACTGTAAATAAAGCTGTCCACAATTGTTCTGACTGTAATGTCGATGAGGCATGCGATTGTATTCGATTACACTGTTTGCCAGATACCGTTCAATTTCCTTCAGTGGTCGAAAATTACCGAAACTGTCAAAGTACATGACGCGATTCCTTCTTTTCACGACTGCGGACTTACAGGGACTGCATACGAATGCGTACAGGGTCCCTCAGCATTGTCCAAATTTACGATACCGCTCTCGTTTTAACGTACTCCTTCGACCGATAATGTAGTACGCATAAAGATGCCTCTAAAATACGGAATGTGCATACGATTTGTACGTTGTTGCAATTGCACATCAGTAGTTACTCCCTTTGGCATTTTTAACGTTCCATCGATGTTTTTTTTTTCTACTCGCGATACCTTGTCCGCGCTTGTAGGGTGCGAAATAAATGTTACGGCCTTCCATGACATTGCAGTTCTTCCAACTGACGCTGCACTGCTTTGTTATCGTTTACTGCCTTGGCGACTTCCACCGCGCCGCCAATCAATAGACGCCGCCGCGTTTCGCCATTGGAAGTGTCCGGATGCTCTTCCTTCTTCTTCATTGTCGGTTTCAAACTCATACCAATTTTGGTCTTCATAGCTGCCCAAACTGCTGTGGCTGCGTCTCTCTCTCTGAGAGTCGAATCATTCACAGTAATGCGTTTCCGCGCCTTCTCGGCGAGTATATTGTCAGCCGCGTATCGTTCAGCGAGATCATTGCTGTGCGAATATGCTCGCGACACGCATCCAATGAATTAATTAATAATCATCTCTAGTCAATCGCTTCTCGGATCGCAAAACTGATATCCGGGAATATGTAGTTCGAAAGGAAGC
>NW_011626999.1:80076-128406 GCF_000204515.1 Acromyrmex echinatior | reverse complement strand
CGTTTCGAGCACGTTCATATGGATTTAATAGGTCCCTTGCCTGAGTCGGACGGGTACAGATATTGTGTGACGATGATTGATAGATTTTCGCGTTGGCCAGTAGCAATACCTGTGAAAGATATTGAAGCCATTACAGTGGCACGCGCGTTTTATGACAACTGGGTAGCAAATTTTGGAGCACCCAAAACAATAACTACTGATCAAGGTACTCAGTTTGAAGCGCAACTGTTTACGGCACTTCTTCAGCTGATCGGCTGTCAACGAATTCGTACCACGGCGTATCATCCCGCTTCGAACGGTATGATTGAGCGGTGGCATAGAAGCTTAAAAGCTGCTATTATGTGTCATGCCAATGAAGGTTGGTCACGAGTACTTTCGACCGTATTATTAGGTCTGCGTACTCATGTCCGCCTTGACACCGGCGCATCGCCTGCGGAATTTGTCTATGGAACGACACTGCGCGTCCCCGGAGAATTTATACTGCCGGACGACTTCACTCCTAGTCCGCAAATTTTCATGGAGGAATTCCGCGAGCATATGCGCAAAGTTAAGCCAATTTCAATAGAGCATAAGCACAAGAAACGCGCATTCGTATTTAAAAATTTATATTCTTGTTCCCATGTTTTTCTACGGGTGGGCGGTACCAAGAGAGCATTAGAGCGTCCTTACACCGGCCCTCACAAGATTATAAATCGTGTTTCGGATCGAGTTTTCGATATTGAAGTTAATGGTGCACAGCGCAGTGTATCAGTCGAGAATTTGAAGCCAGCGTATGGCATACGCGATGATTTGTGTAGTGCGATTCTAGAAACAGGGCAAACAGCTAATTCGTCTAGCAACGAGCCACCAACTTTGAGAACGTATGCGCGCCCGAAGAGGAAGGACTTTCGCCTTATAATTGTAACAGATCTTCCAAAAATGTAATTAATTTTTGTCAGATACTTTTAAGATATTCTATATGACACGTTGTATATATTTTATAAGGTAGATCTAAGTGCCGGATTCGTTGTCACTCGGGGGGGAGTATGTGGGGAATTCTTAATGCCTCACTAGCGCAGCGAGCGTAGTAAGCTTAAGGATTGTGTTGGTAACGAGTTGCTTAGCAGCGTAAAAAAAATAATAAAAAAAGAAATATTATATTAACAGATCAATAGAGGTGTTCGTCCTGTACGTTCGTATAAAATTGTATTCGTGAAATAAATATTATATTTACAGTTACAAATTAAGTCTCGATTGTAAATTTCTTTATCACATCACACGACAAGCGTGGGCTTGTCAAAAGAACTCTGACTTATCCATTGAGTCAGATTTCCCACAATTTACAATAGCCGGAGTCATCTTTTGGGAAACGGACCGAACTAATTTGTACTCCCAATACATTTCAAGAAGAAAAATTTCAATATTTATTTATCTTTTTTATTTTCCAGTAAAGACGGGCAAACGGTTTTATGATAAAATTCATACAACGATATATAACGAATTATAAATTATAAATTTGTATAATACATACAACAGTTTTATAATAAAACCGTTTATCTT
Organism: Acromyrmex echinatior; assembly: GCF_000204515.1. The sequence continues at coordinate 126,867 of NW_011626999.1, read as the reverse complement.
TACTGGAAAATGAAAAAAATAAACAATAAATATCAAAATTTTTCTTCTTGAAATATATTTAGTATTTATAAATTAAGAAAATCACATGTACTATAACAAATTTTTTTTTCAAACTTTAAAATTGTCTATAAGAGTTGACATTAGATAGCTTTGTATAAAAAGTTTTATTTAATACAACAGTTACAAATATAACATACGTTTTTGATCACTGTTTAGATCCTTTTTATCATATCATATGTTTACTAAAAGTACATTACAAAGTGTAATCATCAAGCAAATAGAGTCGCAATATTCTATAATTATGAAGAAGATATTTTAGATTTGACTGATAGAGTTTTATTACTCTCACATCCTTTTATCAAAAAAACTTCAATCATATAATAAGAATCTTACTAAATATAATGGGTACCTGTTACACATTTTTTGAACTATTAATAAAAAACTTTATAAAAAATTTAATTAACTAAACACAAATAATAATACAAGAATGATCCCAGACAGCACACAATGTCCATTGGATGTCTAAATGTCTGGTTTTTATTTAGTCCGAATGTCCATAGACTTAGTATGAATGTTTTAAAAACATTATTAATGTTAATGTATAAAATATGTTTACATTTGGACATTTTAAAAATGTCCATTTTATACAAAAAAATTTTCTAAATCTGCTCACGACGTGTTGCTTTCATTAACTTGACAAGTGAAAATTTTTTTAAGATCGCACGAGGAATTTCATTTTTGTTGGTATGTGCGGACGTTCCATGGACGTCCCTAGAACATCTATGCTGTGTTGAAAATTTTCAACGACAAAAAATCTATACTGCAATTAGGTCATCATGATACATATCTCGTACCGTATCAATATGACATACTACAGGGTGGGCCATCTATTGGTACGTTTTTAAAAATGCGATCAAATGAGCATACATTGATATTTTTTATTAATTTTTTTTTTGTTGTGAAGCTAAAAGTATCCGCGTCAAGAATGAAAAACGATTTCGTTCATGTGGCTCCCTCTACTGGCCTTACAGTATGCCATTCGGTCACCCCAATTATTAATGACATTTTGGACTACCTCGGCGCCAATTTCACTCAAAACAGTCGTAATCTTGTTTTTCAAAGCTGATTGTCTCACACTTTGGGCCACAGCCTCAATATTCTCGGGTGTGCGCACTGTCCGAGCTCTGGGACCACTTCTGTCATCCACTAACATCCCTTTCTCACGAACTTTCCTCACCAATTTGCGTATAGCTCCTTCGGTGGGTGCTCTATCACGACCCATATTTCTTTTCAAAATTCGTACAGTTTCGGCGACACAGCACTGACTTTGAAAATAAGTTTTTAAAATTTCAAAACGCTCTTCAAGAGAAAACATGTTGTTTCGTGCCGCGGACGGTATGACTAATAAACTGTCAAAATTTCGGGTCTGTAGCTCGTTCGGTGTTGCCATACGACGAAATTCAAAAACGTACCAATAGATGGCCCACCCTGTATTATCGGTAGGAAAGAGATCTCTAGTCAAGAACAATATACATGATAACTGGTACTGTGAAAGTACCAGTATGATTTCTTAACCTGAAAATAGTAATAACATTAAAATATTAGACAGTAACTGACTGGATGTTCAGTTGAAATGCACAAATTTCTATCAGGACCATATTGAACAGATGTAACATAACTATGCATCCATATATAGGTCGTGGATCATCAAAGTGCAGCGTTTTCCATACAATTTCAAAAGTCAAGAATAGTGAGTGGCGATATGCAATCGGATGGGTGACCGTTTCGAAGCACTATGAAATTAGTTGCTAAATTCAGGAAAAAACGTGCTTTTTTTATCATAATTTTTTATGATATGTATTCTGGAATATAAGATATTAATCAATAATAATACTCATATAAGAATCATTTTGTCTTGATTGTGGTCTAAAATTTGTTTAATATATGAATTTAGTTTTAGTCCATTGTGTCCTAAAATGGACGTTTTTAAGAAGTTCAAAATGGTAACACTGGATGTCTTTAAAACGTTTTTAAAATATCCATGGATCTAATCTGGATGTTTTTAATATGTCCAAACTCAATATGTACGTTTTAAATATTATATATTTTTAAAACGTTATGGCCGCAGCACAGACTCTTAAACAACGCATAATGCATAGTGCATAAGGGAATCAACCAATTGCGAAATTCTTCCTTTCCATAAAATGAGAGGAAAGGAAAGATTCTTTGAAGATTAGTTGATTCGCTTATGCACTATGCGTTATGCGTCATGCAAAAGTCTGTGCTACGGCCTTTACTATGTCTGGGATAATAATAATATAAGATTTTTCACAATGCGTACGTGCGTTAGTAAAGTGAATTCCGGGCCGCTTGCAGCACAATTATTAGTATGAAGAGAACATAGACGAACACAACGCATGCGCAAGTATACACGAATATGGATTCATTGTATTGTTATAATTTCTTATGTTCATTTCATGCGTGCGTGCGTGCGTGCGTGCGTGCGTGCGTGATAAATTGTTGTCATGAGATAAAGCAATCACCACGTCATTATTATGAGATGAATCAGCCATCACAATGTCATTATCAAGAGATTAATCAGCCATCACAACGTCATTATGAGATGAATTAGCTGCTACAACGTCATTTTTTTCATATTTGGGACTTCTATGTCGTTTATTTCAATCATCTTGCTTCTCGATATTTTTTTCCGATGGCTTTTTTGATGTAATTTTGTATTTTCTTCTTAAAATACTGACTAAATTTTTGGTATTTTTGGTTTTTGTGTAGTACCTGAAAAAATAAGATACATACATACGCAAACTATTATGAAAAAATATCTACTATTTGTAGACGATGCATCCCATTGATTGTGATTGGCTACAGCTATGCCTAAAGTTTTCCTATTGTTCAAGTGCTGTGAGTGGCTGATAATCAATTACAATAATCAAATGAGTGCCACTCATTCGTAGACTTTTTAAAACGGTATTTTAAGTTTGTATTTGCTTCAGGAGAAAGTTTGCTACTTTTTCTTTTTTTTTTTAAATTGACGATAGAATAGTTAGATGCAAGATAAACTCTTACGTTAAATTCTATTATGCAAAGCTGTCAATATATGCTATTAAAACTGTTTAATAACTAAAATAATAAATTAAATTTGCCATCTTGTGTAACATTTCCATATGCAATTTTTTAAATAAAATGGTATAGCATTTGATTTTAATTTTTGTTTTTTTCCAAATATTTTTTCATTTTCCCACATCACTAAAATGTTCCTGAAAAAATTACGTTAGTATAATATGTATAAAAATAAATAAATAATGAACAACCACTCGCAACAAAGACTCGCAGCACAGAATGTTTAGACGAACAGAACATACCAGGTGTATGCATAAGTTTTTTCCGGTTTAACTAAGAGATGGCGCCAGCGAAAAGTACGCAGCGTATTAATTTGACACATACGCCATTTTATTCGTCTGACATTTAACTACAAACACACGCAAGTTGAATCCGCCAAAAACTAGCGTCTTTGTTTTATCGTTCAGTGATCATGTCGAGTTTTGTGCCTGAAAAAGAACATTTGCGGCACGCATTGCTTTTTTTATTTAATCAAAAGAAAAAGGCTATTGAAAGTCATCGTTTGCTGGTAGAAACAGGTATGGTGAACACGCTCCATCGATTAGAACATGTGAGACATGGTTTCGACAATTTAAAAATGGTGATTTCAATGTGAAAGACAGTGAGCGCTCTGATAGACCACAAAAATGCGAAGACGAGCAATTGCAGGAGTTATTGGATGAAGACCCAACTCAAACTCAACGGCAATTAGCAGAAGCATTACATGTATCACAAGAAACAATCAGCAGACGTTTACGAGCAATGGGAAAGATCAATAACTCGGTAAATGGGTCCCACAATTTGAATGAACGTCAAATGGAAAATCGCAAAGTCACTTGTGAAATGCTGCTTCAACGCTACGAAAGGAAATCATTTTTGCATCGAATTGTGACGGGTGACGAAAAATGGATTTATTTTGAAAACCCGAAGCGGAAAAAATCGTGGCTTTCACTTGGCGAAGCCGGTCCATCAACACCAAGGCCAAATCGCTTCGGCAAGAAGACCATGCTCTGTGTCTGGTGGGACCAAAGCGGTATTGTGTATTATGAACTCTTGAAGCCCGGTGAAACCGTTAATACACAACGCTATCGCCAACAAATGATTAATTTAAACCACGCATTAATCGAAAGACGACCGGAATGGGCCAGAAGACATGGCAAAGTGATTTTGTTACACGACAATGCGCCGTCTCACACAGCAAAACCAGTGAAAGACACCTTGAAATCGCTTGGATGGGACATCCTTTCGCACCCGCCGTACTCCCCAGACCTGGCGCCATCTGACTATCTGATTCATGCTTAACGAATCTTATCTCGAATATTAAGTGCGAACCAAACCGAAATGTTGTCACGTATCAACGCTGTATTGTGTCCCGTAACGTTACCGATATACGCGTAGGCGTACCGATATATCACGAAGGCATTCAGTGCGCGAGAATTACCTGAGTTTCCGGCAAAATTTGCCGATCTCGTTGCTGCACGCAATACAAATTCTTTCTAACGGCTGTGAGAAAATATTCAAAGTATATATGATATTCAAAGTGAGAAAATATTCAAAGCGAGTTACATGTGCATGCTTCTAACAGAACGTATCAATTCTCGAATTATGAGCATCACCTACTACCCGCTTCGAACAAATCTTAATTCCGACTCAAGAATAAAGTTTAAATTATTACAACAAAGAGAGTCGTCGTTATTTCACGTCGTCTTAGTGATCAAGCCTTCCAAGGTGACATCAGCGTCATATCACAACACATTCCATTCATAAAACACATTAAATAGAATCGCTGTCTGCTAATTTGACATTTGTTAAAGAACCTCAAAGAGAGTGACAAATTGGTCACATGAATAGAGTTTCAACAACAGTGTTCAAGCAGGACCAGGATCACGTGATCAGTTCTCTCCAATCTCTGCCTATGAAGTTTTGATGATCACGTCCAGAGAAGGAGCAGTTTGCCACTTTCCCTCAATAGCTCTCTAAATTTGACGCGTGATAAAATTTGTTAATAACAAGAAAAATACTATTATAAGCAAATACTTTTAAATACTTTAAATACTTTTCCTAAATTTTCTTAAACGATTCCCAAATTATATTAGGTGTACAAATAAGTTTCCGCTGTTTTTAATAAAAAAATAAGCATTTATTGTGAAAGAACGATACATAATGTTTTATTGAAAGTATTGTCCATCGCTAGCCACTACTTTTTGCGTTTGGCACGAATCTTCATTCAATAATGCTTCCAATTCCGCATCTTCGTACACTTTCGGCCTTCCGCTACGCTCTTTGTCTCCGACGTCAAATTCACCGTTCTTAAATTTTTGAAACCATTCACGACAACTTCTCTCACTTAAGACAGCCTCACTATATGCTTCTACAAGCAATCAATGAACCTCAGCTGCAGATTTCTTCAAATTAAAGAAGTAAATCAAAAGTTCCCGCAAATGACATTTATTCGGCTCAAAACTTGGCATTTTCGTACAAAAAAAATATATGATGCTAATACAAAATCGCTAGTATTTCAAGATTATGTTGTTGACAGATGTCCAACCTTACGATATAATGTTTTACATCAGACAATTTTAATCATAGCTTGCTAGTGATGCCGTCTTTTGTCAAACGGCGGAAACTTATTTGTACACCTAATATAAATAAATCAGGAATATTCAATTTGTCCACTATCTTGTCAGTGGTGCTATGTAGAGACCAAGGGAGAGTCTAGAAAACGTTACCATGATAATGCAAATTGGATTTTTATAATAAATTTTAAAATATTGCGTTTTCAGAGCTATGTTTAGATTCCAGATTACCCAAATGATACCTAAATCACTTCATCTTTGTCATTTACCGATCGTTAAACAAGAATGACATGAAAATTTTGCAACATAGCTGCACCAATCAAAACTTGAGTATTGATCATGTAACTTTTTTCCTAGGGCGGAAACGTGAAAAGTGAAAATTTATTGCATGATGTATGTATTTCTCATATATGCATACATAAAAATTTTCACTTTTCACATTTCCACTCTAGAAAAAAAAGTTACACATCGATACCTTGAACATTGCTTTGCCAGATTCTTAAAGGTCTTTAATGCTATGTACGGTCAGGGACAAAAAAATTGCAACACTTTTTTTCGATTGATTTCGGAACGCAGCTTGTTACCCAGTAATTGGTTCTTCTTCATAGATGACAAATAAGAATCAATCGTTCGGTGAGCAAGCTGCATTCCGAAATTCATCAAAAATAAAATATTGCAATTTTTCTGTGACCGGTATGTACACCTAAGGACTTCGATTCTTTCCCTTATTTTTTTAAAACTTCCAAAAATTCAGATTATTTTGTCTTTATGTTAAATTTAGTTGTAAATGGACGTAAAGTTTAGTCGTGTCATTAATCGTACACGGACTATGAGCATTAATGTAGAAAAGTGCTCATTTTTCAGTTTGTGAAAATTTCCGAGGGAAAGAATCAAAATCCTTGAGTGTACGTATAGTCATGGACAGAAAGGTAGATACAAGATGCGATATTTTTTTTTGATGATTTTTGGAATACTTAAAAATTTTCAGAATGCGATTCACCATCTATCGATGCATGTTATGATAGCTGTCAAAGTCATACCAGAGAGAAACCTGATAGAAGACATGGCGGCTGAAAACATGTAACCGCAAAATGCTGCCGCGCACTACTGCCCCCTGACAAAGTGGATGTAAACTACATAGCAAAGTCCACTTTTCTAAGGGTACGTACATCCACTTTTCAAGACTACAGATAAATCGATATTTAGTTCGTATATTCCAATAAAAAATTTTTCATGCATGAATATGTATAAATATGTATGAACATACATAAATATTCATAAACATGTAAAATTGTATATGAAATATGTCCATACATGTTCGTACATTTCATTTTCTTTTGTAAAATTAAATTTTTAGTGTAATAGAAAAAATAACGTAATAGTAACAAAAATATTAAAAATAAAAGGGTAATCTTCACACTATTTGTTTTTAGAAAAAATCAAATTTAAAGAAATATAAAAAAATTACTTATGTATAATTAAATATAAAATTATGCATAATTGTGTATGAGCAATTTTTTTTATATTTTTCCAAACTTTTTTTTTTAAACGAACAACGCGAAAATTATATTTTTATTATTTTTTATGTTTTCACATTACTATTATTAATAATAGCTTGTATGGTAATTTTTTTATATTTTTTTAAACTTAATTTTTTCTAAAATAAATAGTGTGAAAAAATTACCCTTTTATTTTTAATATTTCCACATTACTGTTATTATTTCTATTACACTAAAAAGTAATTTTAAAAGAAAGAGGGATATATGAACATATATGGACATATTTATCATATACGATTATATGTTTATGAATATTTATGTATGTTTATACATATATATTCATGCATGAAAAATGTTTTATCGGGAATATATGAATCAAATATCGATTTATCATCTGCAGCCTTGAAAAGTGGACATATGTACCCTCAGAAAAGTGGACCTTGCTATGTAGTTTACATCCACTTTGTTAGGAGGCAGTAGTGTGCGGCAGGCGACAGCATTTTGCGGTTACAGATTTTAGGCCGTCATGTTCTTTCTCAGATTTCTCTCTGGTCATACCGAATTAGGAGACTGGAGACACTGGTCTAATTTCCACCGAAAATTTAAACCGGATTAGAATGTAAGAACTAACTAACTACCGAGTATTTCTCTGTTATAGTCGAACGTGAGGGAAATGCTCGACTGTAGGTGATTGGTTCTTAAGGCTTAAACACAACAGGTACAAGCAATAGACACAGGCAACAGAGAATAATGAGTCGTCCAATCAGAGCTCTATTGCCTGTGCCTATTGTGTTTAAGCCCTTACATTTTGATCCAGTTTAAATTCTCAGTGGAAACTAGACCACTAGTGTCTCGGCGCTAAACATATAATGGAAGGGATAACATGGTGTTTATAAGCATCTCTTTCTGAATCTCCGCCGTTTATGAATGTTGATAAGAGACTAAGGGTGAAATCACACAGTGCGGAAGGATTACGGAATAAAGAATGCATCATTGAAACAATCACTCAGCGCTATTCCGCATTTGATGTTGCAGAATAGCGAGTGCGTCATTATTGTAATAAACCGTCGCATTTTGAGAGGTTAAAATAATTTGATGCTGATTGATATGATGGAATTGCGTGATGTCAAGACGAATAAAGCAAAATGACAAAATCTGAGTGTATAGATATCACGATAAAAAAAAATAATAATGCATTACGTATAGTTTAGTGTGCCCTTTTCCATCACGTCAGTTTTGTGTGCTATGTTCACGATGGAGAAAAATGGTAGTAAATACGTTAAAGCAGTTCAAAAAATTGTTATGAGATTATAAATATTAATTGTAAAACATTAAATACTACAACAGTAATAATTGTTTTTACAATTAAAAAAATTATGTTTCATTTTAATAAACAAATTATTAACATGAAATTAGTAGTTTTTAAATTATATTCATGCTGGATACATCTTTGACGCATCATGTGATGTCAGTCATATTCAGCGACAAACGAGTCACATAATTTTATATGTCGCTAACATTCGAATGTCACTAACTTCGAATGTCGCTCATATAAATGGGTTAGCAGCATCACAGCGCTAAAAATAAAAAATAAAAAAACTCCCTACGCAAAAGTCGCTGTGATTGGCAGTGGACAATTGCTACAGTATGCAAGTGAACTGCTCCCGGTGCTCAGTTTGCAGCCTTTCTATAGAAAGAGAAACAGTATTGTTCATTTTGTTTCTCGGGAGCTGCATGAGGTCGCTCTAAATGAACCTACTGTACTTGAAATATAGGATTCATACTACGTACGATCAGTCATACGATATCTGACATTCATTATTGTTGCGATGAATGTCGGACATCGTATGACGGATGTCGTACATAATACGAATCCTACATTTCAAATACGCTGGGTTCATTCGGAGCGACTCCGAATAGTTCCCGAGAAACAAAATGAACAAAGCTATAAAGTGTGTTAAACAAAGAAAGATTCAGTACCAATTTCACGGCGCGAAGCAGGCCGGTATTTTATAGTCGATTCCTAAATTTAAGATATTCCTTATTTTAAGTTGTAACAACCTGACTTTTTTACGCGGACTAGCTCGTCGAAATCAGGCGATCGGATGCAATAAAAGGTCAGGCAAGGAGGAGAGATACAGATCGGCTCGGTTGCAAATAATATAATGTGAATTTATTGACCGTATTGTGTATTGTGTACCGTTGTGTGTACAGTATCTTACAATATGTGCGTGTGTGTGTGATGAGTATGCGTGTATGTGCGAGCATGTGTGCGAGCACGGGCTTAGGCTCGTTCTATTTACAATCAGTCGTATGACGAAGTCGGACATCGTACGCATGTGCCCTAGATTGTCGGCTGTCGAATGAAGTTGTCGCAAGGCGGCTGTCGGAATAGAAGAATAAGCAGGGGCGACGATCTGTATATGGAATGGTGGAGGACTCCACACATGTAAATTTGACATGTGTGGAATTTCCACACATGTCGAGTTACAACTAACCTAAATTTTTGGTACATTTTTATGAGCAATTGGTACATATTTTATGAAAAATTATCTACGTTCTACAATGTTCCAAAATCGTTTAAACAGCATTGCCATAGTTCATATGTTTAAGGAAGAGATTGGAGAGATAGACTTACACGAGCTTGTAAATGAATTTATAAATAAAAATAACATTCGACGAGCTACATTCGCAATAAAGAAATAAAGAATAGCAAAATAAATATTCGTGTACTTTACTCATTTTTTGTTTGTTTTTGTACATTGTAAGTGTATATCTATAAATATTTCCATTCCTCTCGGAATAGGATTCCTTTCTTCGACCCTTTTTTTTTTAGACGTCTTCACACGCGCCTCCCGGAACCCGGATCCACTTCACACATATAAAAAATTTACTCCGCCGCCCCTGAGAATAAGGGTTGACATTATTTTATTATTGACATTATTCACCCCAAAATAACCCAGGAGGTTTTTTTGGGTTTTATTCATTTAAAAACCCGAAATTTTTTGGGATTTTATTGGAAAAAATGAATTTTTTAATGACACATAAAAGGAACGTATTTAATGAATATAAGTATATTAAACTAACTGGACTGATATAATGTTAACATAATATACCAATTTTAATACATATAGGGATACAAAAAGTCTCGGATCCCTTAAATTTAAAATCTTAAAAAGTACACATTTTCAAGAAAAATGTTTCAAAAAAAGTTGTAGGGTTTAAAAAGATCTACTGATCACATTCGTCTGACTTCTCAAAAATGCTTATTTTTCAAAATATTTAGAGGTCTGGAACTTTTTATACACCCTGTATATAGTCGTTTTACTTTTTAATAGCATAAAAGAAATTTAGTCTAATATTAAATTCTTAAAAAATAATAGTCTTAAAAAAAATTATGATTTTTAATAATGAATTAAAATTATGTCGTAACATAATAATAATATTTCCATGAATTAAAAATTTCTATTATGTCAAGGCATAATAGAAATTCCGAATTTTATTATGTTGCGACATAATAATAATTCGATGAATTAAAATTATGTCGGGATATAATAAAAATTCTAAATTTCTATTATGCCTTGACATAATTTTAATTCACGGAAATATTATGTTACGATATAATTTTAATTCATTATCAAAAATCGTAGTTTTTTTAAGACAATGTTGTCTTTATCATTCAAATGTTGTCTTTATCATTGGTTAAAAGTTTTTTTTCATTATTTATAATATTAAAAAAATTCTGTTTATAGATTTTTTACACGATCTTCAACTAACAAAATTTTTCAAACTTTGAAAAAATGTGTTGTTCGAGATACGGCCAACATGTACATAATTTCCATATTTGTGCGACATACGGATCGAAAGCTTCTAGAAGGATCTCAAGCGTCCTTAGAAGTGTGCAAAACATAAACTCGGCTATCACCTCGTCGATAAAGTCAAAAAACAATAATCTAAGCCGCACGTCGCACGTATGCAGATTTCAACCGCTATAACGGCGAACCAATTCGGATCGGTCGCAGCGCACGCGCGATCACGTGACGCAAAACGCGTAATATGCTTTCATCCCAATCAAGAATCCAGATTTAACGGGCGCGCATGGCAATAGCGTGCCGTTTGGCCGTTGCGCTCGAAATCGCCAATCGCCACCCGACACAGAGGATCACCTCCAATTTTTCAATTTGTAAAAATCTCATAGGCGAATGCAAAGGGAAGCCTTTGTTCTCAAAGAAGCATAAAAGGCAAAACAGAGAAACAATAGCTCTCTTAGTTTTTCCGCCGTTCTGACTCAACGCATCGCTATCAGTGCACCGCCAAGGAGACGCTCCGCCGCTAGAAAACCGCCGCGTTCGATTCGCAAAGAAAACCGCCGAGTTTGATTCGCAAAGAATATTATTGGATTGAAGCGAAATACAACTAAACGCCGTATCACTTTAAAATTTCACGTCAGCACTCTCGCTCTGACTCGCTCTCGAACATGTGTACAGTATCTTATATTCACAACCTTGATAATCATTTATTTTAAATGTTTGCATAATTTTTGTAATATTTTTATTTTCTAGATTAGTATTAAAATGTTGACAATAAGATTGGAAACAAGACCGTTTATGTTAAATAACATTAATTTAAATACGAAGCGCCACTACGGTCTGAGTTGAGATGTTGAACTAATATATATATATATTTTCAAATAAATGAATTAATTTCATAAATGATAATTACGTGCCGATATGGTTGTCGGATTTTCAACGCAATCAATCTGAAATATTAATAATCCCCCAAATTTCCCAAATTAAAAAACTGTAATAAACTTGTTGCGAAAAATATTGCCTCAGTCGGGAGTCGAACCCGTCTCTTGCATTCCGTGCGAGCGTCCTGAGCCTTTAGACTACTGAGACAGTCTAAGCAACTCTATGAAAATGGTCCATTCCCATCTTTCCGACTACGATTAGATGAAATATAATCTTCGGACACATTTGTTTATGGATAAACAGATATTTTTATACGGATATATAGATATATTTATATTATATTATGAAATCACTGAATGTAGATCAAATAATTATTGATTTTGTTCACGAAAGTCATTGCTTGTATAATAAACGCGATGTGGATTTTAAAAATGTTAACAAAAAAAGAGATCTGAGGCAAAAAATATCCACAAATTTAAGAAACTTATGATATAAATATGTCAGATAATTTTTTGTTTGTTAAATTATTATTATTTAATATAAAAATATTTTGTAATTTAATTCTTTTGTATCAAACTTAAGAAATGCCTATAAGAGCTGACATTGAGTAAATTCGTGATATGAAAATTTATTCAAGTATAATAACTTGAGTAATATATGTTTCGATCATCGTTTTGATCCTTTTCAATATTATAAAACTAATTAAATCAATACGTAGTATATGACTGATTGTAGAACGGGCCTTATTACGGCGCGACATACGACAACATCTCTCGACTGATTGTAGACTAGGCCTATAATCAGTCGTATGTCGATATCGGCTGTCACTAATCATTTATCGTATGTTGTATGTTGCACATGAATACCACTTGCTATTCTACTGTCGAGTCGTTGATCGAAGTCGGAACAAATGTAAAGAATGGATATTAAAACGTTGAATACATATTCAAATTTATTTCAAATTATTAATTTGGACACATTATATGATTGTAGAATAATGCGATTCTTGCTTGACGATTACTATGCATTGATTTAATTAGTTTTATAATATTGAAAATAATCAAAACGATGATTGAAATGTATATTCAAGTATGTTCAAATTATTAAACTTGAATAAATTTATATACACGAATTCACCTAATGCCAGCTCTTATAGGCATTTCTTAAGTTTGATACAAAAGAATTAAATTACAAAATATTTTTATATTAAATAATAATAATTTAACAAACAAAAAATTATCTGACATATTTATATCATAAGTTTCTCAAATTTGTGGATATTTTTTGCCTCAGATCTTTTTTTTTGTTAACATTTTTAAAATCCACATCGCGTTTATTATACAAGCAATGATTTTCGTGAACAAAATCAATAATTATTTCATCTACATTCAGTGATTTCATAATATAATATAAATATATCCATATATCCGTATATCTATTAGGTATTGGAATTAATTCGTAGCGTTTTTAATGAAAGAATGTTATTTATTTCACATGAGCATTAAAAAATACATTAATGAAAGTACTTCCCATCACTTGTAAAACGCTACGAATTAATTCCAACACCTAATATTTATCCATAAACAAATGTATCCGAAGATTATATTTCATCTAGTTGTAGTCGAAAAAGATGGGAATTGACTATCTTCTATTCTGACAACGACAGCCGACTTGTGATAACTTCATTCGACAGCCGACAATCGAGTGCGCATGCGTACGACACTCCATTCCGACATACGATTGATTATAGAACGGGCCTTAGGGTGAAATCACACGGTGTGGAAAAAGACTGCGTCATTGAAACCAATTAGCGTTATTCGGAACAACATTAAAGAACGCTGATTGGTTGCTTCTATTGGATGCATTCTCTATTCCGCAAACGTTTTTCGCACCGTCTGATTTCACCCTTAGGCTCGCAGACTCGCCGGACGTGTCGGAAGGACGCAACGTCGGGCGGAGCGGGACGCGAAAGACGCCCCGATTCGCATATTCGCGGTCGCGGGTATAGCCAGCAGCGGCGAATGCGGACGCGGCGTGTGTTCGCGAGGCGAGGACTGCGATGCGAATAGGCTCGGCTATCGGCGGCCGAGAACGTTCAACAGAGGCGGAGAACACTCAACCCCTGGTCTAGTACTGAGGCCGGCGAGGATGCAGCGATGGCTGCAACCGATTGTCGAGAACGTTCGAGGAGGCGGAGTACACTCTATCCCCGGGTCGCGTTGCGGATCGGTCTAGGAGCTGAATCGAATGAGCGGAATCGAAACTCGATTCGGAAAAAGCGGCGAAATAAAAAGAAGCACCTTTCGCTATAAACACGGCTTTTATTCGGCTGTTGCTCCCGCTTGTATTGTTACGGCATCGCTTAGCGATTTCCACCGATTTGCGATACGAGCGGAAGATGCACCATTCGACTTTCCGCAGTCTTTCTCGGCTTCTTGCCGAACGGATGTGACCTGTGAATTATGCTTTAGTCTTTTTCGAGCATACCGTGCTCTCATCGTTCGCAAGTGATCAGGGGTCATTGCGGCGGCATCCAGCAGAAAGTTGGCGCCGGATACAATGTGGTTTAGGAGTGCATTGTTACAAAGTACAGTCTTAAGATGTCATAAATCAATCCAAGGATTACTGTATTAGCATCTCAAGACATTATTTAAGACAGTTTCAAAATAAAAACAAATAAATACCGCCCTATGTGTTTACAGTTGATAGCCTTTGTCTCTTACGACATACAGTGACATCCATAGAAAAAGATGGAGATTTAGAGAGAGACGCTTGCAAAATGACGCATGCACACCATGTTATCCCTTCCACTATGGTTAGCAGTGATAAATTTTTGACGGTAATACAAAAATAAAGTGAAACTATGACAAAATAAACTAATAGCATGCATGCATTAATGAATGTGAAATATAAAAAGAAAATTTAAAAAAATAGATTTTGGGTTAATACTTTATTTGAAAGACGACGTAAACATAAATTACGTTGTAAACATAGATTAAAAAAAATTATTATTAAAAAATTATCAACGAATAACCGATTGCATGCTGTTATTCATAGTACGAGATCCCACCGCGAGTTTGTGTACTTATCGCGTATGCAGGAGACCGATTCTGTAACTTGAAATGTGGTGAAAATTATAAAAGTGAGCGAATTTACTGGAATATTGATTATTTCATTGGTCAACACCTAGTAAATTTCGCTTTTGTAATTTTCACCTTGTTTGAAGATACAGAATCGACTTCCTTATGACCTAGCGGATCGTGCGTAAGCGGATTAGCGGATCGCTAATCACAGAATCATTCTCTTAGATCTGCTTGCAAAATTTGCAGAGATCTCTAAGAAAATTATAAATACTATAAAATTATAGATTATAAATACATAAATTATACGTAAATATAATAATTTATATAACGAAGTAGTAAACATTAGAACTTCTTTAGCAGTAAAATATTTTTAACATAATCGTAAAACTATCTCTGAAACATGATTTCGCTGCCGCGTTTATCGCTCAATGGGAGGAAGAAAATAAACTGAATCGTAGGCTGCTGATTAATATCTACATTTATATTTACTGTAATTATTGAATCATTAACATTTTGCTACTTACCAATTCTGTGTCCATATTAATGAAGGAGACAAAAAAATGTATATAACCAATCGCATTATATGGACCAATGCTCGGAATTAATTGCCTATTTCGGGCAGATTCCTAAGGCGACCCTCACTCGGTAGAGTGACCGAGTCGCTGATCGCTCACGTGATGCTATGCCCCAGGAAGTGTGTTGATGGTTATATATCTAGTGACAAAGTACCGCGGATACTTTTTAGATGACCCAATATTAAAATATTTTCTTTCCTTGATTTTTATTTTAATATTTAAATTTTTTATTATTAACATATTATGTGTATATTCTACAATAATATAATAAGCAATAATATAATTACGTCGTAATTACAATATTATAATAATTGCTTACTATATTATTGCTTATATTATTGTAGAATATACACATAATATGTTAATAATAAAAAATTTAAATATTAAAATAAAAATCAAGGAAAGAAAATATTTTAATATTGGGTCATCTAAAAAGTATCCGCGGTACTTTGTCACTAGATATATAACCATCAACACACATCTATGACAAAAAATCGCGGAGACTTTTTAGATGACCCAATATTTGCCGGAAGATATGCTTCCAGCATACTTTTTGTATCGCGACGCTCCTGGGGCACAGCGTCACGTGGGCTCGGCTGCCGAGTCTCGAGTGATAGTGAGGGTCGCCTTAGGAATCTGCCCGAAATGGACAACTAATTCCGAGTACTGATCGACAATGGCTTTAATATATATCAACATATAATCTTGAGATTATCTGCAACTTTTGTTCATTCCGCAAATTGTGACGGTGAAATTATAACGAAAATAGCGGAACGACTATGAGGGTGCAAATTGAAATAGCGGAACGCGGAACGAAATCAGAACTAATCACGAGCGTTCCGAGTTTTCGTTACGCGATTCCCTTCATCTCCATGGAGCGCAATGAGCGTAAACGGAATCAACAGCAAGTCCATAAATGACGTTTAAATATTGTATTTGTCATTCATTTTTTATTATCATGTATCTAAGTACAGAATTAAATGCATTTCTCATTGAAAATAATGATGAAAGATGTTAAAATTTATGAAATTAGTCTTAATGTGATTGTAACCTTTATGAAATAACAATTTATGATTGGTCGCATAAAGCCTGCGATGCGCTCATTACGCACATAGGTATTGGAGATTCACGTTTTAACGTAACAAAACTAGCGGAATAACAATGTGATGAGTACAAAGATAAATTATTAGGTAATTATCCAGAAGATTCCTCACCTTCAATTTCAATGAAATTATGCATTCGATGGGTTTGCATAAAACGAAAGAATCTGGTAGTTAAATGTTGTGCCTAGTCCCGCGAAGTAAGATTTTATCGTTAAAGTTGACGACTTTCGGTTAGAAAATCTGTCATAGCCATGAACACTGTGATGCGAGCATACACTGCAGTTACATAATACCGCGTCGAATGAGTATAATTTCATTGAAATTGAAGGTGAAGAGCGTCTTCTGGATAATTACCTAATAATTTATCTCTGTACTCATCACGTTGTTATTCCGCCAGTTTTATTACGTTGAAACGTGAATCCCAATATCCATATAGCGCATCGCAGACTTTGCGCAACTAATCATAAATCACAAAATTTATGAAATTAGTCTTTATTTCATAAAGGTTACAATCATATTAAGACTAATTTCATAAATTTTAACATCTTTAATCATTATTTTTAATGAGAAATGCATTTAATTCTGTACTTAAATATATGATAATAAAAAATGAATGACAAATACAATATTAAAACATCATTTATGGACTTGCTGTTGTTTCACTTACGCTCATTGCGCTCCATGGAAATGAAGGGATTCGAATTTGTATATACGTGACCGTACAAAATCTCCGGTTGTAAAAATTATCATTTAAAATTTTTTATATTTTGTATGAAGAGTTTTGAAGTACAAATAAGGTTTATGAGTCATTCTATTAATTACAATTAATCATTCTTTTTTGGACCATGTATTTGACCGAAATAATTAACTGGATTCAAACAAAGTTTATATATAGAATCGTTTGTATTTCGTATGAAGAGTTATGAAGTACCATTAAAAACATTTGTGAGTCATCCAGATATTTTAAATTAAATATTAAAATATCATGTATTTAATCGAAATATAGATATAGGCGCTATGGTCACGGAAATTCCATTAGACACGATAGGTAGTCTTTCTAGTATTTTGATATTCCAGGACGTATTATGAAATTGCTTGGAATAATTTCTGATTGTTATTCGATCAATAAGATGGATGAATAACTAACACTATAAGACAAAATTCTTTGCATTATTCTCTGTAATAGACCTCAAATGCTATTATGCTGTCATAGGATTTAATTGTCAATCAGCTATAGCAGAATGTGCAGTTCTGATGATCTAGTTCTTATGTTTATTTTTCTTCTCGAAGAAATAATATTTCCTTGTGAAACCTGTTGGGATTTCTTTGTTATATTGCTGGGAAGGCTCGTACAGAGGCAGATTTTGTAAATTGATTCTTGAAAATTTTTATTAATAAGATCATATACATCTCAACTGCACTATAGTACATCGAGTGAGATAGAACAAATTTTAATTTTTCTCTTTTTTCAAAAAAATCATTCTGTACGAACCTTCAGAAGCTTTTCCTGATTACGAATATCGCAATTAAAACGCGATCCATCCAGTATTTTTAGCCGAAATTTCGATATAAAGAAATTCATCTTCGACTAGACGTCTCCACGGGTCTCTCTTGTCGACCCATAAAGATTTATTTTCAGGAATTTTTCAATTTTCGAGGAAAATTTTACTGGAGATATATAGGACATGTAATGTATACTACAATATTTCGAATAAAATTTTCCTCGGAAAGGACGTTTTGAAATGTAGCCTTAGAATATAGATGTCATCGCAAAACTTGATAAAAATATACTCATTCAATACATTTCCATTTGAAATGAATGTAGAAGAAAAATGCGACAGTCTGCCTTACAAAGTAACTTCAGGTTATGACAATAATTTTTTACCTAAATAGTTATTAAAGCGTAATGTAAACATCATCCGAGTATCTCCGTGTATTATCCAATGTTAGACACAAGGATAAAATGATACATGGGAGTACTCGAGTAATGTTTCCGAACCACAGACGTCTTGTATTTCGAACGTAGCGCAAATCTAACCTAGAGTCCTACTCTCTAACCCAGAGTCTCCTACTCTAACCCAGTGAGAAATGGCAATGGAATCGATGTCGATTCAATGTCGATTCCATTGTCATTTCTCACTGGAAACATTTAATAATTCGCTTCGTGAAACATATCACCATGTTTTTCTGCCAGATTCTTTCATTTTAAGTAAAAACGTATCGAATAAATATATTTTTATCAAATTTCGTGATGATGTTTGTATTCTAAATAATTATCATAATAAATAAATAAAAACAAATTTCTTATCAATAAAAAAATTTGTTGTGTGTGATTTTACTTCATTTAACTCTGATTATTTTTATTTTCAATTTTATTTATACCGACTTTTCTTTATGATCGCTCAATACATTATACCAATTTAATTATTGTATTATTAAATTATTATTATTTATTATTATTTTTTAATTATTATATTATTTAATTATTGTATTATTTGTTAGTGCGATAATTTCATGAAATTTTTAGACGGTTGTTGTATATACTTGACATATGTAAAATAATCATATACGAAAAAACATTTCGACTCATGGGTGTATGGAAGTATATCGGTTATTCGTTGATAATTTTTTAATAATAATTTTTTTTTAATCTATGTTCACGTCATCTTTCAAGTAAAAGATCAACCCAAAATCTCTTTTTTTATATTTTCTTTTTAAATTTGTACATTCATTAATGCATATATGCTATTAGTCTATTTTGTTTGTAGTGCTATTTGTCTATTTTGTAGTTTCGCTTTGTTTTTGTTGTGCATAATCGTATCAATTTGACAGGTCCAATCGTAATACTATTTTTAATATGACATTTTGGACTTTACATCATTTTACATAACACAATTAATATAATATAATTATCGTCAAAAATTCGCTGCTAAGCTATTTATATCAGCGACTCAAGGTTAGCATATGAAATCACATGACTTATTTGTCGTTGAATATTATAGCGTTTTCGGCCCGACTGAGCTTGCACTAATCTGAAGTAATGATGTTTCGTGCTCTCCTATTGGTAGAGACTGTAACGTCAACCAATAGTAAAGCATTTCTTAACCCAAATTGATGCAAACTCGGTCGGACCGAAAATGCTATTAAGGTGAAATTACACGGTTCGGAATAGGACTGCGGAATATATTGGGTCATCTAAAAAGTATCCGCGTTGACCATCAACACCATCTAGTGACAAAAAACCGCGGATACTTTTTAGATGACTCAATAAAATGCGTCATTGAAGCGACCAATCAGCGCTATTCCGCATTTGATATTGCGAAATAACGAGTTCATCATTGTTCTTGTAATAAATCGTCCTATTTCGAGAGGTTAAAATAATTTGACGCTGATTGATATGATGGAATTGCATAATGTCGAGACGAATGAAGCAATATGACAAAATCTGGATGCATAAATACAGATACCAAGATCTAAAAAACAATGATGCATTACGTGCGATTTCAATGTGCCCTTCTCCGCACTTTCCATCACACCAGTTTTATGTACTATGTTCACATGATGCGGAAAAATGATAGTAAATGCGTTAAAACAGTTCAAAAAATTATCATGAAATTGTAAATATTAATTGTAAAACATTAAATATTACAACAGTGATAATTGTTTTTACAATTTGAAAAATTTTATTTTATTTTAATAAGCAAATTAACATGAAGTTAGTAGTTTTTAAATTATATTCATGTTGGATACATCTTTGATGCATCATGTGAATATGTGATCATAGTACACAAAACTTGCGTGATGGAAAAGTGCGGTTGTTTCAATGACGCATTCTCTATTTAGTAGTCCTCTATTCTGCACTGTGTGATTTCACCCTTAGAGTTCTTCTAGTAAAAGTTAAGACATAAGAACGACACCATTGTCGGGTGTCGGGTACCGGCCAAGAGATCGATTCTGTATCTTGAAATGAAGTGAAAATTATACAATAAAAGAGAGCGAATTTATTAGAATACTGATTATTTCATTGGTCAACGCCTAGTAAATTTGCTCACTTTTGTAATTTTCACCTTGTTTGAAGATACAGAATCAACTCTCAGAAACAGCACAATTCCATTATGGTTGACAGTTGATAGTTCGATTTCGCGCCTTCTCCACTATAAAATAGTTGCTATATGTAACACGATTGATTATATGAATCAAATATCGATTTATCATCTCCAGTCTTGAAAAGTAGACGTTGCTATGTAGTTTACATCCACTTTGTCAGAGGGCAGTAGTGCGCAGCATTTTGCGGTTACAGATTTTGGACCGTCATGTCCTCTCAGATTTCTCTCTGTCTTAATTATCCTCTCTAACCTAACCTTCTGTCTGATATCTGATTCTAACCTTCGCAATCTACTTTTTTAAAGTTTGTTGGCAAATAAAATACTCGTGCAATTATTTAGAAGGGATTATTATTCACTGAGGATTCAATTAATTTTCAGATGTCTGAATTAACGGAAGTTGAGAGTAGTAAAATTTTTGGAGGCTGGCAGAAGGTATATACACACAACAGGTAAATATATAAAACATACCCATACAGCAAAGCGTGTCTCAGCAAAATCGCACAAATCTGTGATTGCTTATGATGCTGGCAATTTGCCATAAATTTGTCTTCAACAATTTCGAGTATGCTGACATTGTATATATATATATATATATATATATAATATTGCCAGCAGTTTAACAGCAAGATAGCTGTATCAATGTTATTTTGCATTGTCGGCAATATGACAGCATTGTATGATGCTGCATATTATAGCAACATGATGGCAATAGTACTAATTTTAATGACTATTTTAAAGTGGTCGGCAAATTGCTGGCAATTTGCTACTCAATATTATCATTAATAAGAAATTAATAACTCAATTGCTGTAATTCTGATAGGAACACATACTTAACAATGCACACTTAGCGAGCAACATGCAGCAATTGAGTTCTTCTTTATTGGCAACTTGATGCCTTCACGGTATGATAATATTGAATAGCAAATTACCAGCAATTTGTGTAATTAAAGCAGAACGTACATAGCGCTGTATCAAATCGGGAACAGATATCTCCTCGTCTCGAACTTCAACGCTTAATGCTGATTCTATAATGAGTCGATAGTCGGAAATCTTAAGTCTTAATCAATTTTAATCTAAATAAGTGACTATGATTTTTTGCATCTACTAGTTATTAATTGTCAACAGCGAATCGTTTAACTCGATTAATGGGAAGGAATAAAGTCGAATTTAGTCAGTCTTAAGAAAATTGGCCAACTTTACTGATTCACTAATAAGACTTAAGGTGCTGTCCCATGATAGTTGGAATTTCAAAAGTACCATGAAATTTCGGAAAACGCAATCTCGGAAAAGTGAAGAGTGAAGATCAACCAATCAGAATTATTAGGATGCATTATTATTTGTCTGCACATACACATTAAATAAAGATTATCAAAATTGAATGTCTATACGTATAAAAAGAAATTCATTATTAATAAATAATTGTTCGATAAGTATTCATTAATATATAAGTATTCATTTTTCCAGTATATAAATATAATCATTTATATCGTTGGGGAAAATTGCATGCTTGTCGGTCCGAAATTTTTATGGCTGGGTTTCCCATGCAGCGACTTTTTCGGAAAACGGATTGTTATTCTAACTTCAAACTGTCTTTTAATTTAAAGGATTTTCAAAACAAATTAAACAAAGTCGTAGCTTATTTTGAGCTTGTAATTAGACTGATTTTAAATTAATACAATTAACATAAAAATGTAAATACTATATAATAAAAACTAATAATAAACTAAATACAATTAATAAAATAATATAAAGTTACAAACGTTTCGACTTACAAAGTTTTCAGTATACAAAACAAAAATACATTATTAAATTAACAAATCAATTAAATAGCGCATATAATGAAATATTAAAAAAAAACCGTCAGTGGTAATGTATCAATTCATATAAAATTCAAATGTCAAATTGTGTTAAGACTTACATTAAAATAAGAAGAAGGAAATACTTCGGTCGAAAGTAGATTAACATGATGTCCTTCGATAAAAATAATTTTGCCAAATTCCTCAATTGAAAATGGAAATTCAGTTTATCGCAGACTTGAATCAATCGATTTCAGAGAGAGAGTTCAATTGTTACGAATATTTTATGATATTCTGTAGAAAATGAGAAGAAGTATTAAAATAATATAATTAGTGTGAATGAGAAATATAGAATCAAATCATAACTCATGTTAATTTATATAAAATACTGCAATTAAAAATCTCAATCGGAGATCTGGTCAAGTTAAACATTAAAATTAGAAGTTGTCTGTTACTCATTCGAAAATTGACTGATGTGACGTGTAGGTCAAAGTAAGTCAGTAATACTGACTTACTATAAAAATAAGTCAGTAAAATCGAATGTAAAAATAAGTCTTCAAAACTGTGACAATTTACATATATGTTTACATATATCGTCCAATATTTAAAATAAGAAGTATTCAATAATTCAGTATCTTTCAATTTTCTTTAAATTTAAATCGTTTTTTTTTTATTCTTTAATATGAATCATTTCAGAAATATTTCTTTTGCGATAATTCTTTTCAAAATCAAGTATACTAACTTTTTCCCAATTATGATTTGTTTCAATGATATGTTTCGTGAATACTGAGTGTTTGGACTGGTGTAATTTTATATTATTGCGATGTTCTTTAATTCTTGTCTGTAGTTGCCTCTTAGTTTATCCAACATAAGAGGCATCACAGTTATTACAATTTAATTTGTATATGATGTTATTATTTTTTTCCTATTGATTTTTGTCTTTATGAACTTCAATAAATTTATTAAGTTTGTTTAAATATCTATAGCCAATCATATTTGTAAATTTGTTAATAGACTTAGTAATTTTATTGAAAATGAATCTTATATATGGGAAAACCATTCTTAAAACTCTATCATTGTCATTGACATCCAAGTTGGTGTTATTTATCATTGAGGGATTCTTTGTTGGCCAAATTTTTAATTCTTTTATTGATACAATTAAAGATCATTCTTAAAGGATAGCCATGATCAAAATCTCTATTTATTAATTCTAAGTTCTTATTATAAAATGCAGGATTTAACAATAATATCATTCTATCAATAAGATTATAATTTCGATCTTATGGCATATAAGATGATTCGAAAAGAAAGATAAATACCTGCCTGAAAACGTCTTTTTATAGTATCAATCTAAAATAATTTAATAAAATATTATCTTTATTAATGACCGATAGATCCAGAAAATTCAAACAATGGTCTTCCTCGTATTCAATAGTATTATAAATTTAAGTCTATCATGCTGTTCATTAAAAGAATTTAAAATCTGAGTAATCTTATTTTTAGATGCGATCAGAAAGACATCATCAACATATCTCAAATAAGTGGAAATCCAAAATTCTAGAGAATTCAATATTCTCTCTTCTAAATCTTTTATCACAATATCAGATATAATAGGGGAAAGGGGGAAACCCTCATCGAAACAAACATCGACATATAATATTTTACATTTAATGGAATCATTTATAAACAAACATTTTGCACACGTATGGGTATCGAATTTATCTTCTTGCGGATTCTTCTATTATATAATAATTATCTTTTTTCATAAAATATCTAAAATAAATTTTCTGATTTTTCACAGTTTTGAAAATATTGGTCCCGTGGGGAACCCAACCACAAAAATTTCAGACAAGCACGCAATTTTATCCAATGATATAAATGATGGTTACATTTATATGCTGGAAAAATATGAATACTTACATAATAATAAATATACTCGTCAACAAAATTATCGCAACAAAAATTTATATTAAAATTTCGCATAAATTCAAATAAGTGTAATTTTGCGAAAAATGGTCGTATTTAAAAGTTTTTTTTTTCATTTTCAAAAATAGAGTCTGTACTTTATAAAACTTTCATATTTGAATCTATCTTTATTCCTACTTGACAGTTTTTAAAAATAAGGACGTTTTTTTTTTAAGAAATTTGCATAGTTCGTCGCGCTCCACTAGAGATAAAGTAAATTTTTTTTATAAATATGATAATCGTAAAGACTTTCCTTTTACAAATTAAAAAAAAGAAAAGTTTTGTCAATGATTTGACGCTCTGTGCGTTTCGACTACCATTCCGAGTTTGAGTTTTACCGGCGCTCTACAATGTCAGCTTGTTCCTATTAGGCTTGAGGCTATCTAATCACTTGATAGCCTCAGGATTATGGATGAGCCAATAAGCTTTT
Source organism: Acromyrmex echinatior (assembly GCF_000204515.1). Next base: position 101,926 of record NW_011626999.1, on the reverse strand, counting down.
TAGCTTACGCAGGGAAGATGCCGATCAGATTGGGCTCGGGGCTAGGCCCGTGATCGGGTTGCTGAGCGATTCCTGTGGAGCGTTCCCGGGAAGTAGCGTCCCAGCGGCATCCGAAGCGCTGGCCGACCAATATCACGTGTGTAGGCGACGCAAACTGGGAAGTAGCCTAGGCTACGACGATCCGACCGATGATTTTGGTACCGCGGGGACTGTGGCAATTGTTCGCACCCAGTCATGGGTAGGATTCGCGGTGACAGTGGTTGATAGCTACATGCTGGCTAGGGGCCTCTGGCCCCGACGAGTGAGCTGCATATCATGTTCGGGAGCTAGCTTGCTTAGCTGGTAGAGCATGAATAGTCACTCGCTCCAACCAGTGAGTTGCTTGTTGAGACCTACATCTCGCGAGAGCGCCTGGGAATCTCAGCATAGCCGTGACGCGCTGATCGGACATATTCCAGATCCCGCGCCCATGTGTGAATTAAGCTTAAATGCAAGTATCGCACGTTAAATACTCACTTCTGTCAGGGACAGTATCTTAAAACGTGGTTTATAATAAGTTGCAAATACTCCGTCGCCAATCGCAATGTTTCGCAACAGCCAATCAGGAATGTCAAATTAGTAATACTTCTGATTGGCTGTCATGAAGCATTGCGATTGGCAACTTATTGTAGACCACGCTTTAGGACTATCGATTACTGACTCGTTGTAGAATCAATTTATGCCCGTTTCCACCAATGTAGATTAAATTTAATCTCAATTCAATTTACTCTTCGTCTTTTCCCAATTCTAAAGATTAGAAAAAGACGAAGAGTAAGTTGAACCGAGATTAAAGTTAATCTACGTTGGAAATGGGTATTAATAATTTGATTCACGAGGCCGATCGCCGCGTTTTTCTGTCAAATTCTTTCGTTTTAAGACTCCTGATTACTTAGCCAGCGAGACAGAATCAGACAGTGGCCTGGCGAAACTGATAGTCACACACACAAACACCCATGTATACAGGGTGCGGCAGAGAAACTTACTTTTTTGAAAAACGCGCCAAACGGCAAGGGGTGAAGATAGGGAGCTGGGAGGGGGTGCGTCCGAGAGGATAGATCCTTAATTTTTATTCCCCCCACAGCCAATCTCGATCATGCTTTGGACGAGAGAGCATCGCGCGTTCGAGGCATACCGAGACTTTCACCTTTCCGGCTGTGTCAACAAACAGAACATGCGCTACTGGAGTGCTGAAAATCCACATGAACTTCACCAAACCCTTCTCCATTGTGAACGTGTTACCGTTTGGTGCGCAATTTCGTCGGTCGGGATCATTGGTCTTTATTTTTTTGAGGAAAATGAGCGCGCTGTCATGGTGAATGCAAGGGAATGCCTCGATACAGGGAGATGATCGAAGAATTTTTCCTTCCACATCTGGAAGAAATGGACGTCGGGGATGTGTGGTTTCAACAAGACGGAGCCACGGCCCACACAGCACGGGCCTCGATGGAATTGTTGAGGGAACACTTCCCTGACCGCCTCATCTCTCTCAGAGGCGATCTCCCTTGGCCGGCGCGCTCTCCAGATTTGGCTCCATGCGACTTCTTCCTATGGGGTTATTTGAAGTCTATCGTTTACAACGATCGACCACAGACCCTAGCTCACCTGAAGACAAACATTCGGAACGCCATCGCCGAAATACCGGTGGACATGCTTCAGAGAGTGACGCGAAACTTCAGAAATCGACTCAATCAGTGCATAGACAATGGCGGCCGTCATTGATAGATGTAATTTTCAAAAGTGCATGAAAAAAAATTTGATGAGGTGATCTGTAAGGGGAAAAAAGAATTATACTGATATCTGCAATAGTTTCGTTTTTATTAACCTTTAAAAAAAGTAAGTTTCTCTGCCGCACCCTGTACATGTGCTCTCGATGCTTGAAAACGAGCACATGTATATTACAATATAGGTAAAAGAAGGGCAAAGAGTCAATAATGTAGCAAAGAAGTTTAATTTAAATCATAAAATTTATATAATAATTACAAAGGACAAAAACATACGTTTCGACTCCGTTCGAGTCATTCTCAATGTTGCGGTAAACTTATTCAAACATCGCTATAAAACAAATATATATAATATTACAAAACTCGTTATAATTCTAAAATACGTATTCTTCATTTTGTGTCGTACGCTACGAGTCAATAATATCGGAAATCAAAGTAATAAGAAAGTAATAATCTTGTCAGTTATATCAGTAAATGTGTTGAAAATCCATTAATTAAAAAAAGAGAGAAAAACGCAGGAAGATGGTAATCCAAATCGTGATAGAATACATTAATTTTTAATCGAAGCAAATTTGCAAAAGTAACGAACATCTGACTTCCACGACGTCGGATAACGCAATCCCATGTATATTATATGTACAGAGTCATCAAAATCGAACAATTTCTTTAAACAAAATGTTTTTAATGAAAAATTAAATATTACAAAAAATTCTTTTACATGGCACTTGAGGGATCCCTGTAGCGCACAATTATTCGATATATCCCCCATTAGCTTGAATGATGGCCTCTATTCTCAGTCTGAAGCGTTCGCACGCTGTAATGTAGCGCTATCCATGCCGATGAATCCTGCCTCAATAGCAGTCCTTAATGACGTCACATTGGGAAGCCGAGACTTGTTTGTGACTCTTTCAACTACGCTCCATAGGTAGTAGTCCAAGGGATTTAAATCTGGGCTATTGGGAGGCCAGAATTCCTTGGACCAAAATATGAGGGCAAGTCAATAAGTTTTTAGAAACACACAGTAAAACACATTTTTTTGATCAATTCATTTTTATTTCTCAACATAATCTCCTTTCAGCTCAATACACTTGATCCAACGATTCTCCAACTTTTTCAAGCCGTCCGAAATATGATTTGTCCAACCCTTCAAAAGAAGTCTCTGTTTCGGCGATGAGCTGCTCTCTGATGATGAATCTCTTTCCTCTGAACCATTTCTTCAGGTTTGAAAACAGGAAATAGTCGCAGGGAGCTAAATCTGGCGAATATGCTGAATGGGGAAGCAATTCGTAGCGGAATTCGTTGAATTTGGCCATCGGTGTTGGGCACGTGTGAACCCGTGCATTGTCTTGATGGAAGGGCACTTTTCTTCACCAAATGGGGACGTTTTTTCTTTAAAATGTTGAAACGGTCTAATAAGGCGTAAAAATCGCCATTGATCGTTTGCTTCGACGGAAGGTAATCGATATGAATTATACTGCGTGCACTCAAAAAACTGTGGCTATCACCCTTCGACTTCACGGTCTTCGTCTTTTTCGGAGCTGGTTCACTCGAATGAAGTCCATTGTTTTGACTATTTCTTCGTCTCAAGTGTGAAGTAATGGATCCATGTTTCATCCACAGTAAAGAATCGACGCAGAAATTCATCTGGATTACGTTGAAACATCTCCAAACATTGTTTTGAAATCGTCACACAGTCGCGTTTATGGTGGTCCACAGTGAGCAAACGCGGCATCCATCTTGCCGATAGCTTTTTCATACCCAATTGTTCGTGCAAAATTGAAATCACTGTGCCATGTGATATGCCTGTGGCCTCAACAAGCTCGCGTACTTTCCCTCGTCAAAACAATATCATGGACTTTATCGATGATTTCTGGCGTAGCAGCCTCAATTGGACGTCCCGAATGAGATGCATCACATGTGGATGTACGACCACGTTTAAATTCATTCACCCACTTGTATACAGTCGCAACTGCAGATGTGCTATGAACATTATCCAACTCAGTTTTGATTTCTTTCAGCGTTAAACCTTTCATATGTAGATGTTTGATCACTGCACGAAACTCGTTTTTTTTCCATTTTTCAAAATACAAAGGTTATTCGCTGTAATCTACAGAAATGAAACCACGCGATGAATTCCGCTCTAAATTTGACAGTAAGCGGCTGAAAGATGCTACTTGTCAAAAATTAATGTGACTCTGCGAGTGTCTTCTTGACAAATTTTCTAAGAACTTATTGACTTGCCCTCGTATATCGACGTTATCTGAGAATCAATTTTAAATCAAATGACTCGTATGAGCCGGTGCACTGTCCTGCGAAAAACATAGCCTTCCGGACGTCACAGTTTCCATCCACGGCTCACTACATCCATTAGAACGCGCAAATACACTTCTTTTGTAATAATTTCCCCTTTTTTAAAGAAATGTAGAGGCATGACATCACCCTCGCGGCTCTTCGATTATATTCCGTACTTGGTTTCAACATTGCGGCCATTTTGAGAATATGACTATTTACTAGAAGTATCAGGCTTTTTCGGACGCTACCAACCTCTGACAGAGACACAATATAGTGGATTTTAAATGGAAATTTGTCCAGATTTTGGTAACGCACCCTGTACATGGACTTGTGCTTGTGTGAGTTACAGCGCCTCGCCATGATAAATGGCTAAACTTATAGGCGTGATAAAGTGACGTTTTAACGACGAAATTTGTGCTGCATATCATTTCATTATTTGTTTAATTGTGAAAATGTGTCTTGTCTCGTACTTATGAAAGTAGAATAGGGAGAAACTACACTTATCTTGGAATTTTATATATAAAAGCATATATTTTACTCGTTTCAACAGCTGTTAAACCATGCGTTTTTACCCGAATTTAAGTTCACTTTATTTGCCATTTACTGACTATCAAAGGAGAAAAGTTTTTGTCCATTTTTATAAGTGTTTTAAAGCGATCTCGTCCTTTAGATTTGTTCAAATTGTCTTTATTTACAAATGGTATGAAGCATAAATTAACGTATATTTCTTGCACAGACTTCTATTATAACATTAGACTGCTAACTCTCCACTTTTTCTCTTGTTAGATAGTGTTATAATAGAAGTCTGTAATTTCTCGCCTATGGACGTCACGATCTAACATGATCACCGCGACTAATCAGAAGCCTTATGCCTCCGGCATACCAGCGCGATGCTTGTCGCGCGCGACATGCGATATCCAATGAGTGTACAGCTTTACCGATATTCTCATTCTAAAGGTATATTGTCATTGGATATTGCGTGTCGCGCGCGACTAATATCGCGCTGGTGTGCCGGAGCCATTAAGGAGATGCTAGAGTGGTCAAATTGTCGGTATTTCACAGATATAAATCTCCCCTGATAGCAAAGCCTACGGAGACAGATTTTGAACAGAGCCTGTTACTAATTTTTGATTGCAGACACCAAATTGTATACAGAATTTGTATTATCTGACATTATCAGCAAATTGCTGTCAGAAATATATTAGGTGTTGGAATTAATTCGTAGCGTTTTACAAGTGATGGGAAGTACTTTCATTAATGTATTTTTTAATGCTCATGTGAAATAAATAACATTCTTTCATTAAAAAACGCTACGAATTAATTCCAATACCTAATAACAAAGCCTAGACTTGCTATGCCAGCAGATTGGTAGCAGAAATCGAGTGAAGTCTTGCCTAATCTAACAGCAGATTGAGAGCAGAATCTGATTCGAGCAGACTGCTCGGTTTCTGTCACCAATTTGCTGGCATAGCCTATTAACAAGCTTTGTCGATAAATCTATATGCGGACACAGATGACTATGGTTGTAGTCAAAATCTGATGGAGTTTGCTGCCAATTTGGCCCCAAATTGCTAACATTTTGCTATCAGGGTCCGAATTTACTGAACGGAATCAAAAATCTTTTTACAAGATTAAAGTAGATGCAAAATTTGGTGCAATTTATTTTGTACTAAAATCGAAGAAAAAAAAGAGAAGAGAAGAGTTCAAAACTTATATGTATATTTTTTCAACTCGTATCTCAAGCTGTCATCTGACGTAGATGTTTCCTCAATATAAAAGTTTCATAGCTCGTATGGACTACATGATAATGTAATATGCAGCGCATGACGTGCACAAACAATATTAAGTTTATGAAATTAAGATTAAAAACTTCAAAAGAAAGATTTATATCGATCTGTGAATGACGTGTATACGAACGCTGAGCGAAGATTCGGAATGGTAATCAAAGCAATAATTGTGTCTAGCAGTGTTCGATCTTCTAAGACCCGTTCTACAATCAGTCGTATGTTGGAATCGGGCGTTGTACGCATGCGCACTGGATTGTCGGCTGTCGAATAAAGTTGTCGCAAGTCGGCTGTCATTGTCGGAATAGAAAATGGTCAATTCCCTTTCCCGACTACGACTAGATGAAACATAACCTTCGGACACATTTGTGTATGAATAAACAGATATTTTTATACTGATATATGAATATATTTATATTATGGAATCACTGAATATAGACGAAATAATTATTGATTTTGTTCGCGAAAATCATTGCTTGTATGATAAACGCGATGTGAATTTTAAAAATGTTAGCAAAAAAGAGATCTGTAGCAAAAAATATCCACAAATTTGAGAAACTGTTATGATATAAATATGTCAGGTAATTTTTTGTTTGTTAAATTATTATTTAATATAAAAATATTTTGTAATTTAATTCTTTTGTATCAAACTTAAATGTCTATAAGAGCTGACACTGAGTGAATTCATGTATATAAATTTATTCAAGTTTAACAACTTGAATAATACGTTTCGATCATCATTTTGGTCCTTTTCAATATTATAAAACTAATTAAATCAATAGTCGTCAAGCAAGTGGAATCGCATTATTCTACAATTACATGTGTTGTTCATATGTGATTGTGTAAAATTTGTCACAAGTTCGACTATCAGTATATATTTAATTTCCAGATTAAATGTGATAAGCACTTGTAACGCTGCGTTTAGTAATATTGATAAATTGCTCGTTCATTAAAATATCAACAAATGATATCCATTTTTCTTCTTCTTCAAAATTAATGGCACTCAAAATGACGGCAATTCCAGCCAGAATCGTAAATAAATCGTGTGTGAAAATGGGACGAAATAATGATGTAATCAAGACAAAAAGTGTATTGCAATGCACAGTCGAAGCCGGAAATGCTTTTCAAAAAATGGGTGAGATGCAACACCTAAAGCGAGGCGAGACGCATGTCCGTCCCGCTCGAGTGATCTCACAAGACTACAGATGATATTCATTTTTTACATTTGTTCCAACCTTCTGACTTCGATCAATGACTCAATTGTAGAATAGCAAGTTGTATTCATGTGCGACGTACAATATATGATAAACGACTAGCGACAGCTAACCTCGACATACGATTGATTGTAGAACGGGCCTAAGAGATGGCCGTTGCAATATGTTAGACATATTATAAGGATAGATGAATGCGTTTGAGCGAGACACAATGATATAATGGCCCGTATTCAGAATGCGCTTACACTATGTGCTAACATGCTATAATTACGCATACTATAGAATTTTAAAGATAACAGCGCGTTCTGAATACGGGCTAATAAATATAAGAAATGAATGGAAGATGTCACTACTACAGAATTTGGAATAGTTCTATTAATAATACAGATCCCCATAAGGAGATGCTGGAGTTACCAACGGAGCGTTATTTTGTATTTCTCAAACCATTTCGTTTTCTACTTTCTTATACAGAATAAAAAAATTCTTCTCTAGAATAAAAAAAGAACGCAAATTAGAAAAGTACAAACCAGTATGAAAATCCCTAAAAAAATTATAAATTATAATACATTTTTCTGTTACCATGTAGGTTTGCTTTCTTCACATGTATAAATGAATGCAAGGATATATCCAAAAAAAGTACTTTCCCATATTTGAGTAATTATAAGAATATCGTGAGACCTTCAAATTATAGTTTTGAAGCTTATAAGAGAAATGGCTCGAGAAGTACGATTTGAGTGTACATAACCTCGCATTCATGTGATATATATAGGATATAGAGCAAGAAATATACGTAATGTTTTACTTAATGATTTTGCTTAATGTACGTAATGTTTTAATTAATGTATGTAACGTTTTCTTGATGTACGTAATATTTTATTATTGGAATTATAAATCTGTTTTATCGACATCAATCAAATTCAGCCGTCGCTCCAGCATCCCTTTAAGGGAAAACGCGTTGAGTATATTTTTATTAAGATTTTAGGTGGGGAAAAGAGGTATTCTAAATAATTATATCCTAAAGTTATTTGTAAGTATTTTACATAATCTAAAAAGATGATTGTAATTGTTTAATAGTACAGAATTGGGATGCAAGATAAGATTTGCTCTCTACATACCATCTCAAGCTGAGAAGGAATCAGTACCAGTTATCTACTGGTTATCTGGTCTTACTTGTACAGAGGCTAATTTTAGTCAGAAAGCCGGAGCGCAGAAATATGCTGCAAATCATGGTATACTTCTTGTCATACCTGATACTAGTCCAAGAGGGTTGAACATTCCTGGAGAGAATGACAGTTATGACTTTGGTACTAGTGCAGGATTTTATGTAGACGCGACATGTGAACCATGGAAAAAAAATTACAGAATGTACAGCTATATTACAAAAGAATTGTCAACTTTGATTAATAAAGAATTTCCAACTTTGCCGTCTAGACAGTCTATAATGGGCCATAGGTATAAAAAATAATCCTTTGGAATTTACAGGAACATTTCGGCATGTACTCTTTAAAATGCTTCTTCTTTCCTCTTGTTTAGTATGGGAGGACATGGCGCTTTAATTTGTGCCTTTAAAAACCCGGGACAGTTCAAGACAGTTTCAGCTTTTGCACCCATAAGCAATCCAATCTTATGTCCATGGGGGAAAAAAGCTTTCTCAGGATACTTGGGAGGATCAGAGGATAATGCTGCATGGAAGGAATGGGATGCTACCGAACTAGCAAAGAAATATAATGGCCCACCTTTAGATATTTTAATTGATCAGGTTCTAATAATTTTTAATTGCATCTCTAACATGTATTAACATTTAATTTATTATAGTGCATTTGATTTCTTTAATTTTTTAATTCAAACGATTCGTAATTCTATAATTTGTGTATTTCTATAATTTACAGGGCAAAGAGGATAAGTTTCTGAAAGAAGGCCAATTATTACCAGAGAATCTACTAAATGCTGCAAAGGATAAGGATAACATCGCGCTAACTATCAGATTTCAAGATGACTATGATCATAGTTATTACTTTATTACTACATTTATTGAAGATCATTTTAAGCATCATATGAAATATCTTAAAAATTAAGATTGTATTCAAAATTACTGTATCAAAAATTATTTTTAAAAATTGAGACTTTGATATCATAATTTACAAGATTTATATATTTCTTACACTTTTAATGGAAATTTATATTGAAATAAAAAATACTACAAATGGTTATAACTTTTGAGTTTTACATGGATGGTAAAGAATAATTTTTATACTTTCTTATTTTGTTCAAAAATTTATATTTTACTACATGTAAAAATATGGAATTATAAATAATAGAAATATTGTATATCTGAATTTTTGTGTTTTTTTTTTAAGCAATCCTTGCATGATTAAAACTTTACAATTTATCCACAAAATATATCGTAAACAATATAATAAATTGAAATCTAAATTTAGAAAAAAGGGAAATATTATTACGATCTTGGAGGTTCTCGAAATTCATGCCAGAGACTTAGAAGAGGTTCTCGTTTCTGCCAAATATTGGCATTACCCCACATTTGCCAGAATCTGTAATTGTTAGAAAAAAAATTATGTGTGTGTGTGTGTGTGTGTGTGTTGTGTTGTGTATTGCGCGCGCGCGCGCGCATGATTTATATCAATATCTGCTAATCTCTTGATTTATGTCATTTTCTTAACAAATAGTGAAATTATTTTCCTAGAAAAATTGTTTAGCATTGCTTAAATTTAGAATATTATGTGTTCATATCTCTTATTTTTTAAATTCATTAAAATATAGCAGTAGAAATTGCTTATTTTATAAGAATTATACTATGTAACAAAACTTACATTCCAAACAATGCACCACCTAAATGCGCAGCATGATCAAAATATTTCCATCCTAAGATACAACCAACAACATCCAAAGCCATTATTCCTTTAATTGCCTATGTAAAAAATACAATACGATTATACCATGGAAGATTATATGGTTGAAATCCATAGTCCGTTCTTAATCTCAAGACGTCTCAAGCAATCTTAAGATAGTAATACGGATTAAGATGGTAATACCGACTCTTTGGCCGGTATTCATAGTCGGATCTTATATTTAAGACCGTCTTAAATACAGTCTTAGGATATCATGAACCAATCAGAGGGCCGCATTAGCGATATACTTATACATTAAGACATTACTTAAGACATTACTTAAAATAAGAACTGATTGTGAATACCTTTGATTGGTTTATGACATCTCAAACACTAGCTTAAGACCATCTCGAATCTTAAACTATTTATGGATTCTGCCTTGTAATAATGGGCGAGTTCAAGACGGCAAAACGGCTAGGCATGCTTACCGAGCGATTGAATATGATTGGTTGGATCTATAAGTAACAACCAATTGTGCTCATTTGCTTGGCAAACAGGCTAGCCGCTTTTTTTTTTCAACTTGAACCCGTCTATTATCTTCATGTTTGTGATCATATAACTTGGATAAGGGATACTTACCATACCCGCTGTAAATGTGAGTATGGGAAGGAAAACTATACTGAGTCGTATATCAGGATATTGTGTACACACAAATCCAAGAATACCCATAATCGCTCCAGACTAAAATAAAAATAACTATTGAAAGTTGAAACTTAAACAATGGTAGATACAATAGAAGATATATAGACATACGCAAAAAATATGAAACTATATCATTACTTTCAGAGAATTTGCAACATATCTGCAATTTACAAACTATTTGTTATTTTATTTGTTTAAATTAAAGTTAGTTACCGCTCCTAGAGAAAGGCCTGGCATTCCAAATATACTTTTATACACGTGACTAGCAAAGCTAGAAATTACTCCGCTTGATAAATATAGAGCCAAAAATTGCTCCTTCCCCAACGCTGTCACAGCTATTGTGCTGAAGCTGTGCAGCACATACATATTCGCAGCCAGATGGATTATGGAATAATGTGAAAAGGTGGAAAGTACCATAGACCAACATGACGCACCTTACATGAGAATTATTCTAATCAACATTTACGATAATTCAGAAGCAAAATAACGATTACAAGCTGCAGGCATTAGTTACTCAAGACGATGGTATCACTTACTAGAAGCCGGATTGGCGCAAAAATAGCGCACCATTGTTTTCTGCAATGTCGGCACTCGCCACAATAAGAATATAACTGTGTTTATAAAACATATAGGAACAAACATCTTCTGTCCTTCAGTCAAGTTCTGCCACCATGCTTCCATCTCGCTCTTCCATCCTGTTCGCTAACCAATGTATTATTGTATATACTAACTAAAATATCTATCGAATTTCTCCAAATAATACATACTTTAATTCGAAACTGTCTATAACGATGGATTAGTCTATATGTCTGGCTTCTGATACGTTCGTATTCCCAAATTGCAGCACCTGCTATAGTGGCACCGCTAAACTAATGAAACAAAAATGCAAAATATTCATATGTCATTTACTCACTTTAGAAAAGTTAGTATTTTAAAAATATTTTTTAAAAATTATATACATATTATACAGGATGTTCCAAAATAATCGCCAAATATTTCATGGCCAGGTAGAGCAGATTAAACTGAGTCAAAAAGTCCTTATTTTCGCAACAGTTAACAAAATATTAATTACTAAAATTGTCGAAAATTGGTCTTCAATAATTTTTGACTCAAATACTATCAACTTTACAGAAAAAGACTTCACTGCAAAAGACAAAAATTGTTTATTTTCTTCTCATAAAACTCTAAGAACTTTTTCAGAATTTTTAAATGTATATTTCATATGTTGATAAAAATAAGAAATGCAGTAAAAAGTTGATAAATAATTCTGAAAAAGTTCTTAGAGTTCTATGAAAAAAAAAAAAAAACATTTTTGTCTCTTGCAATTTTTCTGCGTACGATTTTCGACAATTTTTAATAATTAATATTTTGTTAACTATTGCGAAAATTACAAAATAGAGGACTGTTCCACTCAGTTTAGTGCACTCTACCTGTCCATGAAATATTTGGCGATTATTTTGAGACACCTTGTATATATACATTACCATTTTCGTAATAGTTAACAAGATATTAATTACTAAAAATCGCTGAATATTAGTTTTCAATAATTTTTTACTTAAGTATTATCAACTTTACAGAAAAACGGCAAGAGACAAAAATTGTTTATTTTCTTCTCATAGAATTCTGAGAAATTTTTTAGAATTTTTTAGTACCGCATTTTTTCATGTTGATAAAAAATAAATAGTTGGCAATAAAAAAAATACAATATTAAAAAGTATATAAAAAATTTTGAAAAAATTCTTGGAGCTCTATAAGAAGAAAATAAACCATTTTTATCTTACGCTGTTTTTCTGCAAAATTAATAGTACTCGAATAAAAAATTATTAAAAGTATTCATTTGGCTATTTTTATAGTTATAAATATCTTGTTAATTATAGCGAAAATTGCAAAATAGTGGAGAACTTTTCGATTCAGTTTAATCCGGTCTACCTACGCACGAAATATTTGACGGTCATTCTGGGACACCCTATATATATGTCTGTAAAAATCTATAAATATAAAATATTTATAAGTATCACATTTTGTTTTTAAGATTGTCAACAACTATTTGAAAAAAAGAAAAGAAGAAAGTTAGTGATATTTCTTTTTTGTTATTTCATATTTTGTTCTTCCTTCATGCACAAGTGGAAAGGTATTAGGTGTTGGAATTAATTCGTAGCGTTTTTAATGAAAGAATGTTATTTATTTCACATGAGCATTAAAAAATACATTAATGAAAGTACTTCCCATCACTTGTAAAACGCTACGAATTAATTCCAACACCTAATACATTCTGTTAAATAGTTAAAAATAGCTGTATTATTTATTTACCATAATGGTGAAACCAAGATGTTTCCATAACTTTGCAGATGATACAGTTCCAGTTTCGATATGAGCATTAGAAAAAGGAGACTCTGATTTGAAGATCTGTGACTTCTTTAAACTTCTTATTTGTCTGTACTGTAATACTTGCTGCATTTTGGCCTTGCAGTACTGTTTATTTATGAAAACACTAAAATTCCATAAATACATCAGAATACATTTCAGTTGTAACAAGTATAAGAAATTGCAATATACAATTATATATCTGATTTTTAATAAAATATTTTGAATATAAAATAAGAAGGAAATATAATTTTGTATATCGACGCTTAAGTACAAGGTATATCGAGAAAAACATGAAGGAAGATTTATATTAAGAAATGAATGAAAAGCGATTTATTTTGCATAAGGCGTGAAGATCGATCTATGTCAGAACGCATACGAAATATGGTTTATATCGAGAAAATAAGAAGGACGATTCAAACGATTCACACGAAATTAAAGAAGAGGTTATATAGCGCAATATATTTTCTTCTCATAAATTTTATAATGATATGACTGAGAACGGGAATAGTTGATCTTCAATCCTGTTTTTCGCACTCATTTATTCATATATTATTTAATTTTCCGTAACTAAACTTGTGTAATTTATGAGTAGTGAATATTGCGCTATAATAGATTCTTCTTTAATTTCATGCCACTTGAACCGTTCTTCTTATTTTCTCGATATAAATCGTGCTTCGTATAAGTTCTGATATAGACCGGTCTTCATGCTCATGTCATTCACATGAAATAATAGACCGCTTTTCATTAATTTCTTGACAGACCTTTCTTCATGTTTTCGATATAGCATTTTCTACGGCTCAGGCGTCGATACATTTTTTTTTAAATACAAATATGACATGTTCAATCTAATATTTTATAATATGATCTTTATACCTTACACAATGCAGAGATATTCATCATTTTAGCAAAACTATATTTCTAACTTTCATCATTTTAAGTAACAAAATAACATTACTGAATTGAAGTAATATTTCATAACTTGTCACTAACAAAGGAAAAAAATTCAATATTATAATTTACTGCAGCACAGTCCTGATGAAAAATTTTTTCAGAATTTTTCATATAATTTTTCAGAATTTCTATATAATTTTTCAGGATTTTTATATAATTTTATAACTTTCTCACATTTTTTTATATGAATTGGAACACTTCTCAGAAAATCTACATCTTTTCTCATAATTTTTTACATATATTAATTATAAAATATAAGATTTCTAAGATTTTTTGTAAGTATAATTTCTGATAAAATGTTATAAAATTATAAAATCTAAAAAATTTTAAAATATTTTTTAAAAATTGTAGGATGAAAAATTTCAGAATATTTAAGAATTCACTTGTATAAAAAATTCTGAAAGATGTAAACTTTCTGAATATTTCTGAGTATTTCTGAAAAATGTTCCAATTCGAAAAAAAATTTCACCAGGGAGAAGATAAATTAGGATAACTATTAATATGTCTTTTAATCAATTTGCTTATTACTGAATTAATTATTAAATATTGTAATTTAATTTTATCTGCTTGCAATCAATATCGGTTTTTCAACTACTTCTTTTTCTTATAATCTAAATTAAAAATAATCTTTTTCTTTAATCTAAAAAATGTTAATACTTTATAATGCTTTTGACAAAAATAGAAAATGTTTTTGTCCCTATTAGTGAATCCTCTAAGCGGTGATGGCCCTACTATTAATGTGCCCCCCAATTTGTGTGCCTATCCACATTTGACGTATAGTTACCTCATTTTAACGTATAGTTACTAAAATAAGTAATAAATTTCAGCTAATTGTTTATGTTAATATTACATAATAAATCATTATTTCAATTATATTTATTTCAAAGTACACTCATAACACAATGTTTTCAGCTCCAATACAGGGCACATTAATAGGGACAAGCTTATAATTTTGCGATGCATATTACTGGATTCATATAAATTCCTCATCTTTCAAAAAATATTTAAAATACTTTAATACTAAAAAAATAAAATATTATCTTCGGTATCATATGCATTAATAATTTAATTTAACAAACAAAAATATTTTTTCTTATTTATTTGTGCTAGTTTTCTTTACGACTTATTGAAATACAAAAGCACAACTAATAGGGATAGGCACAGTAATTGGACAGTTACTCTATTTCTATATAATTCATTGTAAATATTACGGAGATCCTCTTCCACCTCAAATTTTGATAAAAATACACTAAATCGATGCATTTTTGCAAATAAAAGAATCTGGCAGAAAAAATGTATCATTCTGCCCCACGGATCGAGATATTAAAAGTTAAAGTTGACGACTATTTAGGGAATCTGTCAGCAGTGATTTATTGCTTTAAAAACACAAATTCACTGCTTTAAAAATATTAATTTACTGTTTTAGCATAAAATTTATTTTTAATGTGAAAAATTTGTGTTCTTAAAACAGTAAATATATATTTTTAAAGCAATGAATAACTACTTTAAGACCACAAATTCACTAATTTAGCAGAGAATTTTGTATTTTTAAAGCAGTGAACTACTGCTGTGATAGATTTTTTAACCTAAATAGTCATCGACTTTAAGGATTAATATCTTGGTTCGAAGAGCAAAGTGACTTTTCCGCAAATTCTTTCGTTTTATGCAAAAACAATTCAATTCAGTATATTTTTATCAAAATTTGAAGTGGAGAAAGATCTTCGTAACATTTACCTAATTAATTATAGATTCGATAAAAAAATATAGAATTATGTCACTCTCAAGACATACAACACTGGAACGTTACAATATTACAGTCATTAAGAATTACAAGTAGGTCCTTAAATTTATCTTCTGAAATATAGATATGCTTTAAGAGATTAAAAATTATCATTTAAATATAAGAAATTCGTTTTGTTATGAAATGCAAGAATCTGGTAGTAAAATGTGCTCAGTCCTGCAAAATAGGATATTAATCATTAAAGTTAACTATTATTACGTTAGGAAATCTGTCATCGATGGCATAGAGAATTACACAAATTGTTTGTTTTATAAACACATAAATTCTCAGCTTTAAAAACCTGAGAGTGGACATCCCGGCCTTTTTCATGTACCAAACCTCGTAGGGTTATTCAAAAATTATTCAAAAACGAATAATCAACTTTGATTATTCGTCCTTATCTGATTCACGTAATAACATGAAAAAGAACCACAAAAACATAAATATTACCCTATGAGAAAGGCTGGGATTCTCAGATTTTTGTTTTAACGATTAAAAAAAATTTAATGATTAATATCTTATTTCGAGGGACTGAGCACATTTTAATGCCAGAATCTTCTGTTTTTTTGCAGAAACACGTTGAATAAACATAATTTCATTGAAATTGAAGCTGAGAAACGTCTCTTGATCTCCTGAATAATTATCAAAATTTCAAAAAAGTGATAGTCTAAAGTCTCGGACACAATACAAGGAAATAGCGATAAAAATAACATGATTTCAACTATCAGAAATTGTGTATTCCGATGTATCTGATTTCTGGTAGAATGAAATCGTGTTATTTCTATCCCTATCGCTATTCTCTCGTATTGTCTGGGACTTTATATAAACACTAAAAATCCGCACCATTTGTTTGCTATGTCGCCCAAATGTAAAAGCGTCCTGATCGTCATATTATTGAAATTTCCTGTTTGTTTGCAGAATGCATAAATATTCCATATATGCGAAATAAGCGAAAATTTTAATCACGCAGGATCTACATAACCTCTCATGTCACATCTGAGAGTGCGATTACATGTAGCGCGGTATGCGGTACAGAAACTAACTAACTATAGGCTACGTTCCAAAACTTCCTCTCCGAGAAAAATTTTACTCGAAATATATAGTATACGTAACATATACTATAGCGTACAGAGTAAAATCTTCCTTGGAGAGGAAATTTTGGAACGTAGTTCTATAGTTAGTTTAACTATAGGAATCGCACAAATCGTGTCACTTGCTTCTTTTCTCCTCTATGGGTGCGGTCCACTTGACGCTACAAATGCTTTGATTGGTCAATTAGTAAAATTCTTTCTTCCGATTGGAATTTATATAATTGGAAATATGTGCAAAATTAATCATCATGATCAAGGAGTTAATGCATTATATATCAAATGTAAAAGACTTTATATGTGTCAAATCATTCTGTAAATTTTCTTGTATAATATTTTGTAATTTAATTTGCATTATTTCATAGGTTTGTAAGAATTCAACATTCATATTACAGATATTATTGAAAACAGTATCTAATAAAACAGTATCTACAAAAAAAGACAATGTCAATGATGTCTGCAATACAAATATTAAACTTTTACAAACCTATGAAGTAATGCAAGTTACTAAATATTATACAAGAAAATAAAGTTTTAAAAGAAAGATTTCATCATTTATAGGATAATTTGATACATATAAAGTCCTTTACATTTGATATGTAATACATTAACTCCTTGATCATGATGGTTAATTTTGCACATACTTCCAATTGTATAAATTCTGTAAGACATCTTATTATAAGAGATAAAATTTTTAATATTCTGATCATGATATACATGCTATTTATATAGAATTTATTGGCGATTATAGCTACTTTTAAAAGTAAAAGTTTGAATATGTATATGTTTTTTTAATTAAAGCGGTTTGATAATAAAACTAAAATTTACATATATGACAAAATAATTGTGTTTGATTTTTTAATTGTAAGAAACATAAAGATTGTTGGCGCGTGTCGGTGTTTAGCTCAGCGTGTGATGCCAGCCTATTGACTTGCGAAGTGATTGCGACATGATTGCGGCATGGTTGCGGCGTGCCGTGTCGCTGATGAGGCCTAACCGAGGAGGAGGGCATGCGCGCGACTATGCTGCTTGCGTGCGAATCCGCCGCGCTTCTAGATTTTTCGGCGCTTCCGTGTGCGATCTCCTTGCGGTGAACACGTACAAGACCGATGCACAAACCGTTTTTTATTCTTTAACCTGATAGTGTACGCGAGTGCAAATCAAGAAATAATAAGCATTTTATATCAAGGCAAAGTTTCAGCTTTTATCACGCGCAGCCAATTTCTTCGGACAAGGCATGAGACACAAGTTTCCGACTACGAGAAAACAGCGTTTCACATAACGCAATGAGGATACCGAGGTCCTCTTCCTAACATTGGTCTTTCGAGCCGGATATTCACAAATTCCGACAGACTTCGGAGTTCGGTGAATTGCCAAGGTATTACACAGGTATTACATACACAGGCAGTTATATTCATTTTCTAAGGTCATGTGCAAGCGTATCGGTCGCACACGATAAGTACTCATAAGCCTTATCTCAGGCATACATTTAGAGGGGAGTAAGAAAGTTTTTTTTTATATTCACAAGAACGCATTAGGCGCATCATATTTAAATAGACATCGGCATAACGAGGTCTTTGCTTTCAAGAGCCACCATATTGTCGTTTATCACTTTCGCTCACAAGAGCCGCCATATTGTATGCTATCACTCTCGCTCACAAGAGCTGCCATTTTGTGATTATTAGAAGAAGCTAGATTCGTGCCTACACGGGCGGCCATGCATTTTCATAAAACCTTGCATTTCATTGTCCAGACTGTCACATTGTAATATTATAACGGCTTCGCGTTGCCACGCAGTCAATATCACGCATTACATTTAACGTTTCATAATGGAAATATTCCCATTGGCGGACGCAAAAATTAAGAGAGCTCACATAAAATCCGCGGTTACACGGTTAAAGACTTTTATCGACAATTTCGACGTCAACTGCGGATCGTAACATGGGCTCACTGAGCGCAAGCAAAGATTATCGGAATTGTGGAATCAATTCGAAGCAGCTCAATTTCGCATAGAAATTCTTGAAAACGCAGATCCTTCGATTACCGACAAAAGAGTTCTCCATGACCAGCACGCGCAACAGTGCGACAATTTTGAAGCTTCTTATTTTCAGTTAATGACTTGTTATACCACTCTTATTGAGCGTATGGAAAAAAACGCATTTCCGCCAACTTCATCAAGCATAAATGAGCAAGCGGTGAGATCGAGGGAAACGCGTGTTAAATTGCCTAAAATAGATTTACCAGTTTTTGCAGGTGCATATGTACGATTGATATTCCTATAGGGATACCTTTGAACAGTTAATCCATTTAAATAAGGGTTTAGCAGAAATTGAAAAATTTCATTACCAGAGATCTTCCTTAAAGGACACTGTCTCTGATATAATTAAATCCATAGAGACCACTGCAATTATCATGAAGCATGGGTCAAAGAACATTTCGACAATCAGAGATGGATTATTCAAAAGCATGTTCGCGCTTTATTTGAGGTACCGGCTGTACGTAAGGAAAATCACAGCATGACTCGTGAATTATTAGATACTTTTCTTAAACATTTGCGCGCGCTCAAGGCCCTCGGAAGGCCTACTGATTATTGAGATGATTTAATTATTCATCTTATCATTTGTAAGTTGGATGTAGTCACCAGCAAGGCTTAATAAGTATCAAGGTAAAAGAGCTGCCAGATTTAAAGAGTTTAATAGAATTCTTGACTCTCCGATGCCAGGCATTGGAATCAGTACATGATAGATTTTACAATAACGTAATAAGTAGTATCACATCAAAGCATAATAGCAATTCAAGGTTCACGTCTGTCGCAAATGTCGCTACATTCAATCTTTCTTGTGTTGTTTGCAAGGAAAACCATTCAATATATCATTGTAAAGAATTCCTCAATTTATCGGTTGAAAATAGAATTAAGGCAAAAAAAGCACATTTATGTCTCAATTGTTTAAGATCGAACACACATCAAGCGAAAGTATGTAATTCAAGTATGTGCCGAAAATGTGGCAAAAAACATAACACATAAGTGCTCTGAATAGTTCGGATATATCGTGATCAAACACGCAAGCAGCAAGTCAAGCAGTCAATCCTCCACTCCCCGTCGCCACGCAATGTACATCAGGTCATCGTTCGTTAAATATTTTACTATTTACCGCAATTATCCATATATACGATTCCAATAATCAAATTCATGTCGAGCATTACTTGACAGCGGTTCTCAAATGAATTTCATAACGAAGGAGTTGGCAAATCGCTTGAAGCTCAGGGAGTGACCTCTTGATGTATCGGTGGCGGGAGTTATAAATGAAATAATCCACGCTAATAATGTAGTTAATCTTTCGCGTCAAATCGCGTTTTAATAATTTCTCCGAAAAAATGGACTGCGTGGTGCTTCCAAAAATAACACAGCAGTTGCCACAGCACTTCATGCCCATGCAAAGTGTGTCTGTTCCAAAACATATAAAATTCGCTGATCCTAGTTTTAACGTACCAGCAAGCATTGATATGTTAATCGGGACCGAGTCCTTCTGGAGACTCATTTGCGCGGGTCAGATTAAACAATAAAAAAATCAGCCAACTTTGCAAAAGACACATTTTGGATGGATCATTTCTGGTATCACACCAAGTGACATAACCGGATCTGTTCCTTTTCTTAATTTTCATTTAACCTTACTCGATGACTTAAGGCTCATATTGAATCGATTTTTGGAGATTGAACATGATACCACTCGTAGGCGTAAAGCGTAATTTAGAAAGTCGTTTTATCGTTAAGTTGCTAACAAAGCAAGACAAACTGGATAAATTGGGAGAATCCAAGGACATCGCTCTAAAATGTTTCAAATCTTTGGAGAAACGGCTCATCGCTCAACCCCGCATGTACGACGAATATAAGAGGTTCATGGATGAATACAGGTGCTTGAATCACATGAAGGAGGTGACCAGGAGCACGATGCTAAGCCATGGCTCTCCAGCTTTCTATCTTCCATATCATGCTGTACAAAGTGAAACGAGTTTCAAGTTTCGGGTGGTATTTGACGGCTCATGCAAGACCACGACCGGACTATCTTTAAACGATACATTGAGAGTAGGACCCACACTACAAGAGGATCTCTTCTCCATTTTGCCAGATTCCGAACATTCAAAATCGCTCTCACAGCCGATATAGCAAAGTTGTATCGGCAGGTTCTGGTCGATTCAACTCAGACATCATTGCAACGTATTTTCTGGCGAGAGTCGCCAGATGAGCCCATTAAGACTTTCGAGTTACTCACTGTCACTTATGGTACGTCATCAGCATCATTCTTGGCTATCAGAGAAAGTTAGCTGAGGACAATGCTGACAGCGGATTGCTATCCGAAAGCGTCACAAATAGCATTGAGGGATTTTTACGTGGATGATCTCGTCACGGGGACTGACTCAATAGATGAAACTCTGTCTATCAAAAAAGAGATCACTGCATTGCTGCAGGACGGGAAATTCGAGCTCAGAAAATGGGCATCCAATGCTCTTGCCCTCCAGGATCAAAATTCCAGCGAGCCAAGAGAATTCACCTTATCCTCAGACAAGAATTCCGAGAAGAAGGCGTTAGGCATTGCATGGGATTACCGAGCTGACGTATTCAAGTATTCGTCCATCAATCACCTGCCTTCTCTGGAGACGCCTACCAAACGAAGCATTTTATCACGCATATCTCTCATTTTTCAACTCACTGGGGCTGTTAGGTCCAATTACATTACTCGCCAAATCCATCATGCAGGACCTCGATTCAGGCTTGATTGGGATGAATCAATTCCCTAGGAGTTACATACCAAATGGAAGTGTTTCGAAACGGAGTTACAGGAACTGCGTGGCATACGCATTCCTCGTCTTGTCACAACCACAGAACAATATATTAGTTTGGAGCTACATGGTTCTCAGACACTAGCGAAATTGCATACGGAGCATGCATCTATTTACGCTCCACTTCAATCAACGGTGCTTATCGCACATACTTACTTTGTTTCAAATCCAAAGTGGCACCATTGAAGAATCTGTCGCTTTCGCGCCTCGAGTTATGTGGCGCATTG
>NW_011626999.1:1659-43425 GCF_000204515.1 Acromyrmex echinatior | reverse complement strand
TCCGGAAGGTTCCATTAAACGTACGCGTCGTGTAACATTGAGTGGTGACGAGACTGGCACGTAGCACACGTCCTCGTCGACTGGCACTTCGCGAATGTATGAGAGCCGAGACAATTGAAGCACAGCTTGTGAGTTTCGGCGACGGCCTTGCAGTCGGCCGCGGATTTTTTCTTGAATTCTTCACACACCATCACGTGGTGCTTACCCTTGCATAGGACGCATTGGAAAGACTCGGTGTGTTTCTTGACGCGATGCGACTTGGCAGATCGCGACGGGTTGTCGGAGACCTTGAGCGATTTTGCTTTGGCGTCTTTGAGAGTTAGCGTTCTCCTTGTGACAAAGTCCAGCAACGTTTTATGGTTTGGCAAGTCCGTGGAATTGCTCACAAACGATCGGATTTTTAAGCGCGGCAGCGCCGACCTGGTAAAACAATCGGGTCCCGACTCACTTGAAGGAGCCGCACTTGATTTCTCAGCCCCGAGCCTTATCCGGTAATCGTCCAGCAGACTGTGCTGCTGTACGTACGTGTTTTCGGCGGAATCGACAAATTGAGACGTATAGTACTCACTCTGTTTGAAGGCTTCCTTGTAATGTGCTCGAATAAGCTTGTGGTGCCTTTCGAAGTCCGCCCACATCTTGTCGAGAAGCGTCGAGCGGATTTCGACAGCGCGGAGGGTGATGTTGGCCGTCTCCATTTTCTTTAAATTGGTCACTGACCTGGCCATGCGACTATGGATGTCCCTCTGGGCGGTCAGCAAGACGGCTATTTCGTCACTCATGATTTCACTTGCGAATTTTTCTCTCTCTGATTTTCTTGATGATGCGCGCACTGGACGCGATGCACTCGACACTGCGGATGCCGGCGAGAATCCGGCTCGAAGGACCAAAAACCGGTGCTGCGACAGCGTTAACGCCAGTGGATAGCACGTCTGTTATTCGGTCTGCTAGTTGTGATAGCTCTTCGAGTTCGTGCTTGCTAGTAATATAACCTGTACTTGTTGTGATAGACGCTGCAGCCATAAAGATTTAAGCACTTCTGATACACCATTTTGCGCAAGATCTCTCATCCGACGGAGCAATTGCGACGGGCGGCGGTTACCTAGCTCAACCACATTTAATAATTTACGCAGTTTCTTTTTGGCGCTATCCGCGAAGCTTTTAATTAATCTATCTTTGAGCGCGGCGTATCTATTCATCGCGGGCGGATTAAGTACGATATCGCTAACTTCGGTCAAAGAATCGTCGTCAAGGCACTGTATCACATAATTGTATTTCGTCTCATCTACAGTTATACTCGCGGTGAGGAATTGAGCTTCCATCTGTACGAATGTATCATAAGTCTGGCTTCGATTTCCAGAATGGCATGGATCTGATTCCGACTAGTGTAAGTGCAGGCACTTCAACTATACACGATGATGCACCGCTGTCCTGATTGTCCGAGAAAGGATTGCACCCTGAGTCACTAGCCATGTCTGCGGCTTGCTAGGACGCGCGCGTTAGGTTAAATAGAACGCTACGCGATCACGTCGGAGTTACCATTTGTGACTATGTTGTGGCTGCTGTGCTCAATGTAGCGCCGAGCGTGTCTAGGCGCCGGCGATGATCAACGGCGAAGGACAATTGCTAAGTTTGCGAATGAATGTTACTCGTTGATTCTGACTCATATGCCATATGGCGGTTTAATACAAACTTGAATGATTATTTAGAAAGTATAGATTACAAAATAGAGACGTGATTGTGTGCGTAAGACGGCTCGGATATCGGTATCGCGTTGCTAGATTAGAATATGGGAAACTAAGAAAATATACACTATGAGTATTTATTTAACAATTAATGAGCAGTAATCGATGTCGATCTCGCAGTGAACACAAGATGATTCTTAATCTTATCGAGTCTTAATTTATTAACTATCGCAGAGGTTTACACGAGGTTTCGCACACAGAACGCCATGACACCAGAGAGAAGGAAGAAAGGAAAGCCGGGAAGAAGAACCAACTCGAGCGCCGCGACTAACGCTCGCAACGCTGCAGCGTATACATGCACATTTGCGGAAGTGAGCGGAAAAATGGCGGAACCAATCAGAGAAGAGAATGCTATCCGCTCCATTCTCCCTTGATTTTCTCTGGACTAAGTGCGTCTTTTTCTAAATGAGGACTACCCCCACTCCTCGAATGCTCTATCTAGAGATACCGGCCCGTATTCAGAACGCACTTACAGTGATGTTAGCGCGCTAACATACTATAATTTACGTTACTATAGAATTTCAGAGATAAAAGTGCGTTTTGAATACTATGTCTATGATATAAAGCTTTGTGTTTACGATGTTAGAAATCGAGCTGAGATCTCGGATAGAGAGAAAGTTACTAAAACTTGAATTGTGGATACAGGCAATTCGGATAAATATCTCGAACAGAATCCTTGTTAAAAAAAATGCATCCTGTCCCACTTTTCTACTAGCTACTTCATTTTTATTCAATTTCTTATTGCCAACATTATTTAATAGCTAATCAATGTTGGACAACATGAAAAACGTAGATACTGATAGATACTTCGTAATCTATAACTGAATGAAAGAATATTCTCCTAACCTTAAGCAAGAATAAATAAATTAAACTGACAGAACTAGATGGGTTCTTGTAGCAAAATTAAAATTATAAAATTATGAAATTATAAAATGTAAATCAAAATAATTAAAGTATAACAATAAATTTCTACATCAAAAAATACATTTATTAATTTTCAGAAAAACATGGATAGAGATAACATTCGAACTTTGTTGTTATTGTATCAACAACATTCATGTTATATATTGTAAAATTTGTGGATTATCATAATCGTACAAAAAGAGAAAAAGTTTTACAAATAATATGTGATCAGTATACAGAGATCACAAAACAACCAATAACAATAGAAATTGCAAAAAAGAAGATCAATAATTTAAGATCACAATATTTATATTAGCTCAATAAGATTAAACAATCAAAAGCAAGCGCCTGCCATCCATTGCACTGATGCAGTTTGGCACATTCTATTGTCTCAAATAATTGTTAGCAATATGATTTCATTTTTTTTCGATATCTGAAGTCTAAAATATTATGTATATTAGTTATTATATATGTAAATATTATTTTAAATATTTATAGTATATTCAATACAAGGAAATAAAAATTATAATTTTAATAGTTATCTTTAAATATTCATCTTTTAATATTTTATAGATGACTCTAAACACAAGGAAACGATAGAAATAACACGATTTCAACCTATCGTAAAATATTACCTCGGCCGGGAGTCGATTCCACGCTCGCACGGAATGCAAGAGATCCAGATTCGATTCGCAATTTTCGTAATAAGTTTATTATAGTTTTTTAAGCTCAATTTGGGAAAATTTGGGGGGATTATTAATATTTTAGATTGATTACGTTGAAAGTCCGACAACCATACCGGCACGTAATTATCATTTCTAAAATTAATTCATTTATATGAATATATATATATTAGTTCAACATCTCAACATTACAACAGACCGTAGTGGCGCTTCGTATTTAAAGTAATGTTATTTAACATAAATGGTCTCGTTTCCAATCTTATTGTAATTCCTTAATTATTACAATAATAATAATATAAAAATATAAGTTTTTACAATATTTATGTAATACAGTCTTTTAGTTTAACAGCCGTTTGTATGATATAATAATTAATGTAATTCATTTTATATTTAAATAAAAAATTTATTGATCTATTATTTGATGGCCATTTCATTAGCTAAGTTTTATATTTATTTTAAATATAAAATCAAAAAATTATATAATATCGAGTTTGGACAATCAATGCATTATTATCGGATAAGATGATAAGCAATTAAACTGCTGAAAACGATTTATCGAAATATTAATTATGTGATCGATGATATACGTATTTATGTCTGATATGAACGCAAGAACCAGCGCCCGAACTTTATCGATAAATTTCATACTGTCATTTTTTAATCGATTTCAATTGAGTAGTTTAAAAAAAATCACTGCGATTAACTTAATCCAAGCGTATTATTATATTAATATGGATAATATTTGTGTAGTTTGTTCGGGGCACATACATGCTTTATCCTTGTATAAATTTATCCTTCAAAATTAATACTATATTTATTCGAATATTTTATGATTTTATCATAAAAAATTACTTTTGGAAAGCACATATCACTAAAAATGCGATTTGTAGAAAAATTAAAGTTAGTGAGATATATACATATATATAGAAATAGTTTTCATTTTAGAGAGTCTTCATAAAAAATTTATCCAAATACATTACATTGCAATATTGCTGGAACGTTTTGTTGCAATATAACAAAAAGTGGACATCTTAACATTGTTAGAATTTTGCAACAATGATTCAGTAACGTTTCGCAACCACCATGCAATATTGCAATGTTTCTACAATCTTTCTGTGCTGTATGGGAATTTACACATTATAAATAAATATAATTAGAAATTAATTCAGGCGATTGAAAGCTTAAATGTGACGCAGTTATTCGAGCGTTATATGTGAATTGTATTTCTTAGATTTTACATGTGTTTGTACAAAATCGAACGTTTCAGCTCCGTTCGAGCCATCATCAGCGATGTTCAAATATTAGTTTCAACATATATTGGGTCATCTAAAAACCGCGGATACTTTTTAGATGATCCAATATTTCAAAGTTATATTTTGTAAGCGCAAGTTCTCTTAAGGATACGTCTCAATCTATATTTCTTCTTGAATGTATTTAATATGCGATTCGAAAATTGCAGTAGTGATCATTTAGCCGCTACTAATTGCAAAAGAGACTTCACAACGATGAAATTAAAGAGGCTTCCTATGTTGCATTCTTGGAATTGAACATGATTGCAATTGCGAATGTTGAAACTAATATTTGAACATCGCCAATGACAAAGTCGAACGGAGCCGAAGTAAGGATGAAAGGAATGTAAGAATGCAGACCCATGCAGCGGAATAGCGGAACGTGGAATGAGAACAGAACCAATCACGAGCGTTCCGCAGTTTTCGTTACGCGGTTTCGAATCCCTTCATCTCCATGGAGCGCAATAAGCGTAAGCAGAATCAACAGCAAATTCATAAATGACGTTTTAATATTGTATTTGTCATTCATTCATTTTTTATTATCATGTATCTGAGCACAGAATTAAATCCATCTCTCATTGAAAATAATGTGTTAAAGATGTTAAAATTTATGAAATTAGTCTTAATGTGATTGTAACCTTTATAAAATAATGATTTATAATTGGTTGCGCAAAGTTTGCGATGCGCTCATTACAGACATGGGTATTGGGAATCCACGTTTCAATATAATAAAACTGACGGAATAACAACGTGGTGAGTACAGAGATAAATTATTAGGTAATTATCCAGAAGACGTTCCTCATCTTCAATTTCAATGAAATTATGCTCATTCGATGCGATATTATGTAATCGTAGCGTATGCTCGCATCGCAGTGTTTCATGGCTATGACAGATTTTTTAACTTAAATAGTCGTCAACTTTAACGATTAAATCTCACTTCGCGGGACTAGACACAATATTTAATTGCTAGATTCTTTCGTTTTATACAAAAACGCATTGTTATTCCGCCAGTTTTGTTACGTTGAAACGTGAACCCCTAATACCCATGTAGCGTAATGAGCGCATCGCAGACTTTGTGTAACCAATCATAAATCGTTATTTCATAAAGGTTACAATAACATTAAGATTAATTTCATAAATTTTAACATCTTTAATTATTATCTTCAATGAAAAATGCATTTAATTCTGTACTTAGATACATGATAATAAAAAATGAATGACAAATACAATATTTAAACGTCATTTATAGACTTGCTGTTGATTCCGTTTACGCTCATTGCGCTCCATGGAGATGAAGGGAATCGAAACCGCGTAACGAAAACTGCGGAACGCTCGTGATTGGTTCTGATCTCGTTCCGTTGCGTGTACCCTAAGATCTAAGAAATACTTTCACATATAATGCTCGAATAACTGCTTCATATTTAAGATCTCAATCGCCTAAATTAATTTCTAATTATATTTATTTGTTATCTCGAGAGTTCATTTTCATCTTATTATAATTATTGGAAACTTATATTTACTTTAAAATATTATTTTTATTTCAATGTATTTAAAAAAATTATAATTTCATTTGTAAATTTAATATCTTAATGTTGATATAAATTATGACTTTTTCTTCAGTTGGAGAATAGCGCGTCTCTAATCGATGCAATTATTAAATCCATTGGAAAAGGAAAGTATGTAAAAGAAAGCATCCGGAATCGAATGATCCCTTGAGATTTAAAATATTTATATAAATTACGACTTGCGGCAGTTAACATCATATACTCAAATAATGCTATCTACAGTTATTAAAGTACAGTAACTATTTCTATTCCAGGACTTGAGCCGGTATTCATAGTCGATTCTTATTTCAAGACCATCTTAAGTAATGTCTTAAGACGCTAATAAGGCCCTCTGAATGGTTCGTGATATCTCAAGACTGAAGGCCATGGCACATACTTTCCGTAATAGTAACCATAAGACGTATCTTAAGGAGCTTCACACAATAAAAGGAACAGAGAAGAGAGAATAAGAATTTCAACCTATTTCACCTATCAGAAATTATGTATTATGGAATATACGTACATAGTTTCTGATGAATTCTTATTTTCTGTTTTCTATTCCTTTTATTGTGCGGAGGCAATAAAAAAGAATCAGCCAATTAGAATTAAGAGTTTAAAAGAATTCTCGACTGTGATTGGCTTATTTCTTATTGTACGTCTTATAGTTAGACGAGAAGCACAGACTCTTGCATAACGCATAAGGGTGAAATCACACAGTGCGAAATAGGACTGCGGAATAGAGAATGCGTCATTGAAACAACACTCAACATTATTCTGCATTTGATGTTGCGGAATAGCGAATGCGTCATTGTTCTTGTAATAAACCGTCATATTTGGAGAGGTTAAAATAATTTGATGCTGATTGATATGATGGAATTGTGTAATGTCAAGACTAATAAAGCAAAATGACAAAATCTGCATAAATATAAATACCAAGATAAAAAAAAATAATGATGAATTACGTGCGATTTCAGTGTGCCCTTTTCCGCATTTTTCCATCACTCCAATTTTGTGTGCAATGTTCACACGATGCGGAAAAATGATTGTAAATGCGTTAAAGCAGTTTAAAAAATTGTTGTTGAAATTATAAATATTAATTGTAAAACATTAAATACTACAAGTGATAACTGTTTTTACAATTTGAAAAATTATATTATAAATATAAATATTATAAATATAATATATAATAAATATAATAATATAAATTTTATTTTAATAAGCAAATTATTAACATAAAGTTAGTAATTTTTAAATTATATTCATGCTGGATACATCTTTGACGCATAATGTGAACATAGTACACAAAACTTGATGGAAAAGTGCGGAATAGCGTTGATTGACTGCTTTAATGACGCATTCTGTATTCCGCAGTTCTATTCTGGACCGTGTAATTTCCTTAACACATAATAAGAAAATGAATCAATTATAGTCCTTTATTTCCTTCCTTTCCATAAAAATAAAGGACTCTTATTTATTTTTTTATGTCTCATGTTTTATGCGTTGTGCAGAAGTCTGTTCCCCACTTTATGGCCGCAGCATAGATCTTACATAACGCATAATATTGGGTCATCTAAAAAGTATCCGCGGTACTTTGTCACTAGATATATGACCATCAACACACATCTAGTGACGAAAAACAGCGGATACTTTTTAGATGACCCAATATCTAATGACAAAGTACCGCGGATACTTTTTAGATGACCCAATACATAGTGCATAAAGGAATCAACCAATCGCGCGCGCGCGTGCAAAATTTTTCTTTTTCATGGATTGGGAGAAAAAGAAAGATTTTGATTAGTTGATTATGCATTGTGCGTTATGCGTTATGCAAAAGTCTGTGCTGCGTCTTAGGATCATTCCACACAAACTTACATAGCTGCATAATCATATACATAAAGAAAATTATCCAATCACATTTCTGTCATAAAGATAAACATAAAATACGATTGGATAATTTTCTTTATGCACACGTTTATGCGGCTATGCAAATTTGTGTGGAACGGCCCTTATGGAAGGTGCCATGGCTTTGAACTTAAGACGGTCTTGAGTATGAGGCTTAAACACAATAGGTACAGGCAATAGGCACAGACAACAGGGAATAACGAGCCGTCCAATCAGAGCTTTAGTGTGTAAGTTCGATATTATATCCCAGAGCTCTGATTAGATGGCTCGTTATTCCCTGTTGCCTGTGCCTATTGTCTGTGCCTATTGTGTTTAAGCCTTGAGAACTGACAATAGGTCTATTTTTTATTGCTGCTTTTTCTGAACTGGTACACAGTGCAATAAGTTGAAGTGAAACAAATGTATATTTGTTTCGCTTCAACTTATTGCACCGGTTCAGAGTGCAGTAAAAAACATGCAATAAAAAACAGACCTTATGAATACTAGCCTTGGATCAAGAACTCGGATTAGTAGCATCATGGACACAAGGCTTAAAAAGGGTCATTAGGCCTAGTTTACATCGTGCACTTGATACATGTAGTCACTAGTAACTTTTCTATTAAATTATTTTAATTTCAGCAATGTATTTAAAGAATGATGTACTACATTGATACAATATACATCATAATGATTAATGAAATACATATATTATGTATATGTTTCAATATATCGTCGAAATTAAGATCATTCAATAGAAAGTTACTAATTACTATTCAATAGAAAGTTAGTACCCATATCAAGTGTACGGTGGAAACTAGGCCTTTCTTTTTGCTCATGTGTCGTTAATTATTATAGCTACCAAATACAAACGGTGTCATGTTGTGCCTGGTTGTGCTGCATTGAAGATCTCGAATTTTGGCTGTCATTATCATTAAATTGTCACGAACGATTAGTGGAATCTCGACATGGCGACGCGTAACATAGACATAATTCTAAATCAGCTGGGATGGCAGGACGGCTTCCGAATTCCTATAGCTAACGAGGAAAACAAATGTTTGGAGGAAGAAGTAAATTTAAGACACCATTCGGATATTTAACTCGTTTAGACTCATAACTTCAACCGGACTCATATAAACTCGATTAGCGATTAATTTAATCGGCAGGATTGTTCAAAACAGCAAATACGATTCGTTAATCTATCTTTTTTTTATCAAATGAAAAATTAATAATTTTTATTTTCTGTGTTAATAAAATATTACTATTACTTGCAATTGATTAGTTAATCGCGGTGGTAATTGGTTGAAGAGTCCCTTTATAAAAACAGTTCTTTTCTTGACTCATGAGAAGAATTAACTGCCATTGAAATAATTTTTCAGTAAAAATATATACGCAATAGCGCGTTTACTTATGAACTTTTAACTCTCAAGTCCTAGAGCGCCGAAACGTCAGAGGCGCCAAAAAAGAATGAAGACATTAGATAATTTTAAAGACATGAGATGTTTTCCAACAATACAGGCGATACAGTGTAAAATTATGTCTTACACAAAGTATTTCAACTATGACACAGTGTTATACTGTTCAACACTGTAAAAGGCTGTTTTCCAGCTAGGACACAGAGACGTTACACTATGTTCTACTGTATAAGATACTTGTTGAAATGTAGTTTAGTTTCATAGTGTAACACCAGAATGTCTCGTAGTCTTCCATTTTTATTCTTATAATTATATATTTAGACTTAAGTCATAATTTTTTTAGAATTGGCGATTTTTTAAGGTTTCATTGCAAAATAAGTACGGCTACCAAATAATTTTTTCAGAAGTTGATAACATTGACATATTTTACACACTTGTACTTAGCTTTTTGGAGTGTTTTCCAACAACGTTGGACTACACAGGTAACACAGTGTAACAACAATGTGTCTTACATAAAGTGTTCCAACTATGACACAGTGTTCCAACTATGACACAGTGTTACACTGTTCGATACTGTAAAAAACTGAGTACAAGCATGTAAAACATCAATGTTATCAATTTTTCAAAAAGTTATTTGATAGCCGTATTTATTTTGCAATAAAACCTTTCAAAATCTAACTCTCAAAAAATTATAACTTCAGTCTAAATAAAAATCATAAATCTATTATTAATACAGTAAATATAATTATAAGAATAAGAATGGAAGATTACAATGCATTCTGGTGTTACACTATGAAACTAAACTGCGTTTAACAAGTATCTTACACAGTGGAACACAGAGATGTTACACTGTGTTCCACTATGTAAAGTACTTGTTGAAATGCAGTTTAGTTTCATAGTGTAGCACCAGAATGCATTATCTTCCATTCTCATTCTTATAATTATATTTAGCGTATCAATAATAGATTTATGATTTTTAAACTTAAGTTATAATTTTTTGACGACTTTTGAAGGTTTTATTGCAATATAAGTACGACTACCAAATAACTTTTTGAAAAGTTGATAATTGACATATTTTACATGCTTGTATTTAGTTTTTGACAGTGTAATACTGTCATAGTTGGAACACTTTGTGTAAGATAAAATAGAATAAAAGATAATTTAACCTAAAATGTTAAATATTAAAAGACTCCTTTGATTTAAATCTAAAAAGGAAAATCATTCAAAGCAATAGGAGTCAAACGCAAATTGTTTTTGAAACAAAATTACATTTAATTACAATAAGATTTAAAGAACGTTTTGACTTCAAATTTGAGTCATCCTCAGCTTAATATAATAATAATTAAATAATATCGCATATATAAACATATAAACATCGCCGAAATTTTTCGATGGTATGTCGAATGTGACCCAACCAGTAAGGACTTCGTTTGACTCTTATTGCCTTGAATGAATTTCTTATTTAACTTCACAACTTCTTTGCAAGACACAATGTTAAGAGCTCCGCACAATAAAAGGAATAGAGAACAGAGAACAGACAATAAGAATTTCAACTTATCAGCAACTGTATATTCCACAATACATGATTTCTAATAGATTGAAATTTTTATTTTCTGTTCTTTGTTCCCTATTTCTTTTATTGTGCGGAGCCTTTAACACTGTCTTACACGAAGTTAAATAAGAAAATCATTCAAGGCAATAGGAGTCAAACGGAGTCCTTACTTGGTTGAGTCACATTTGACATACCATCGAAAAATTTTGGCGATGTTTACGTGTGTTTGTAATATGTGATATATTATTTAATTATTATTATATTAAGCTGAGGATGACTCAAATTCGGAGTTCCCCTTACACTGTGTACGTTATTAAATACTCAAAAGTACAAGTAAAATATGTCAATGTTATTAACTTTTCGAAAAGTTATTTGATAGTCGTACTTATTTTACAATAAAACTTTCAATTAAAAAATCGTCAATTCTGAAAAAATTATAACTTAAGTCTAAATAAAAATCATAAATCTATTATTGATACGCTAATTATAAGAATAAGAATGGAAGATTACAATGCATTCTGGTGTTACACTATAAATTAAACTACGTTCCAATGAGTATTTTTCACAGTGGAAATTTGGCATAGTATAAAGAAATGGGATTTAACTTTGCGCTAATTCTTGATATCAAATCTTTTAAAGGAATAGTACATATCATTAAAAACAAGATAATCAATAGGCTCTAAAGAAAAATTTACAAAATAATAAATAAAATGCCAATTTGAGCCAACACTAGTTATTTGTGTGTATTTTATACCATTCAAAACAAAAAATCTCTTTCTTTCTTTTTTAGTAAACTTAGTAATTTGATGACCAAGATTAACTCGGATTTCACTACCACAGTTTTTTCGTATTTTGTACGTTAATAGTTTATATTCGTATGCGCTATCATTATGTAATTTTGTAATTAATAGTTTAAGTAAATTTCTTTGTATTGAAGAAGACCTTGACCGTAGATAGAAACATATACGTTTTAATATTCACTTTGAATAAATGGTATAAAATACACACGAATAACCAGTGTTGGCTCAAATTGGCATTTTATTTATTATTTTTTAGACATATCATTAAAATTAATATTATTTATATGATTTGGTATCCGAATTACATGAAATTTAACTTGGCCCCAATTAGTGAAATCTTTTTTACGAATACTACATAAAATTTTGAGGAATTTCACTTGGTACCAATTTTGTTGATATGAAATCTTTTATACGAATGATACATATCATTAGAGTTAAGTAAATAAGAGACAATACCATTTGAGTTTTATTTTTTAATTTGATAGAATTTAACTTGATTAGTTATGATTGTAGCATCTGTTTTAATTTTTCATTTGATACATTAATTTTTTTTGAAGAGTAATAATTTTTAACAGAGAATGAAAGTTGCCATTACTTAGATTGAAATAAGAAGACCTTCAATAAGAATATCCTTGAAGAAAAATTAAAACTACTATTAATTGGGTTGGATACTTAATATTATATATAAAGAGTTGGTTTCACCAATTCGATTAAATCGAATCGATGATTAACTGTCAACCATAAGTGGTCAATTCTACTAAACAGCAAACACAAACACAATTAGTCAGTTCCACGGCTAAGTAATTGGCGTTAGTGAAACCGGCCCAAAATGACTTTACGAAAAGCATGCATGCTTAGCGCTTTTTTTAACCTTTTTTTTAAAAAGGTAAGTTTGTATAAATAAGAAACAGTATTGTGTTTTATTTTTTAATTTGATAGAACTTAATTTGATTAGTTAAGATTGCAGCATCTAGGTTTTAATTTTTCATTATAGTAAGAAAGGCGAAAATATAAATCAAAATCAAAATGGGTACGAACACAAAATGAAGACAGGGCAATGTCCCTGTATGTGATTTTCGATTCGCAGGAATTTAATTTCCTATGTCCCATGGAGCGGAACTTGCAGATACGCAATCAATGACAAACGCTAGCCAATGACAAACGCTATTCCGGTGGATCTAATAGTAGGATAAGTATAGGGATTCTAACTCACTATGTGTTAGTGCATATACGTATATAATGTGTATGCGCGCGCGCGTGTGTGTGTGTGAGAGGGAGTCAGGCAAGGAGAAAATGCATCACAGACGCTGGGTCCGAGAGAGGGGAAAGCGCGTCACCGGCGAGTCCCTGTTTGAGGGGAAGAGGGGTTTAATTCCTTCTCTCTTTTACCCATTGCGTTCTCTATTGTCCTCTCTCTCCTACCCATTGTAGGATGCAGTTCTCTCCCACTCATTGCAATCCTATACTTATCATTTACGCTGTCTCTTCCTCCCGTTGCGCTCTCTTTTCTTTTCTTCTTTTGCACACGATTTTATTAAATAGATATTTGTTTTTTACGATTTTTTAATGTGATTCGGCAATAATTTTAATTTAGCAATCGATAATATGTTTAGTAATACAAATGGCCAAGCGTTCCTAATTATCGAATCATTATTAAAACTGTTATTGAGTAACTATTGAACACTTATTGAATTATATATTGTACATACTATTGAACAACTATTGATATTCATTATTGATTCTTAATTACAGGGATAGGGGAAAGAAAATTAAAATACATTAAAAAAAAATCTCATACTTTATTTTTTAAACTTGATATATTTTTTTTTGGCGTTGTGACCACCAGTTGTATATTTTAAATAGATTCTGTAACGCACAATTTTTAACATGTTTTTCACATCGTATAGTATTAATAATATCAAGACTTTGTAAAGAATCTATATCTTCGTAAATAGCATCCAGAGTCTCAATTGTCGAGTCGTCACTATCGAGTATACCAGTCAGCCATTCGCGTTTTTCACATCCTTTAACGTATACAAGAGCCTTATTGTCGTCACTTTCTTCCACACCAATTACAGCCATTGCAATCAGGCGTTTGGCCATGCTGTATGGGATCATCCCGTATTTCCATTGCAATCCATGGTGATAAGCACTCAGTCAAGAAGCGCAGTATTTTTCTGACTTTGTCAAGAAATTCCATGGCATGGGACACGTAAAAATATAATGAGAGAGAATGGTTCCTTTTCTCAACACCGCTACTTCACGACAAATTTCTTTCCAATAATAAATCCTTGCAGATCCACAAACGTTGGTATAGTCATGGTGAACCACTTTTTGAGACTGTGCTTGACATAAAAGATCTTGGATTTTATCTCATATATTAAAAAGAGGCGGAGGGTATTTTTTGATGATAATAATTTACATAATCTTGCGTACTATATTTGACATTGGGCTATATTCGATCACGCGGTTGTGTATGATAAAACAATAGGTTATATTCGCGGGTATTCTCTTTGAATTCAAATTTTAATCATACATCCACAGTGCCACTCCTGATGGACTCGTTTTGTCACGAGCAGTCAATGGTTACTAAACCTTTCAAAAAGGAATTTAATTGGAATGATGGTTTATTTCTTTCACGAGGGATTTGATAGTAAGACATATGGAAACGTAAATACATATCATACAAAATAGCGGCTCTGCGTTTGTCAAAGTCTAGATCATCACATACGGATAAAATTCAGAGTTTAGATAAAGTTTTACATTAGTTAACAGGTCGAAGTAAGTTTTACTGTCGTTTACTGTATGATATTTTTTTTTATCAGTCTGTAGACCAAAAATAATGTATCATGGTTTTTTTCAGCTGAGTCGCAGTTTTGATTGCTCAGGAATGCTTCGTTGTACTCGGCAATAGGGAGTATTCATACAGTTCCCAGGAACGGAAACTCATACTTAGATATCGTCTGCTCTCTAAAGCGCACAGCATAGATAGTTTATTAACTTCAACGCAACGTGAGGCATTTGCCTACTTTCAATAATTCAAGCGTCGCCTCTGTCACTGGATCTCGCACTATGCAAGTGTTACTATGTGCAAGTGTTTATGTGCTCGTATCAAAATCAATTCATAACGGGCGTTAATTACCACACGTCTGTAATCTTTGCAAAAGCCCAACAACATGCTGAGCGGTATACAAAAATTAAAGTATCTATCGTCTGTCATTAGGTTTTTCGCGGTAGCATTAGAATCGATAAATCCAGCAAATTATATGCGATTTCATTAGAAAACGTTGCATAACCTTTCATAAGACTAGTTATTCCAACGTTTCCGCCGCGATCAATCTCCACACCATTGAATTCATATCGAATTTTATCGAACATGAACGCCACACAATCATATCCAAGATTTGGCTGTTTTTGTACATTTTTTTCCTTTGAAGTCAATCTACCTTCGACATAGAGAATGCTTTCACACGGTAACATGTATAAATCTCTCTGTTGTATGGGTATCCTTATTTCATCGCTATATCCAAACGTCGTGTTGATGTACGGATTGTACGTGTGAAATTCGAACTTGACGATGCGATCGTCAAAGATTGGTTCGCCTCCAATATTCAAGATATCAGCCATCTCAGATATTTGTCGTACAACAAAGCCCAATGATTGTAAAAATTTAACGTTCGACGCAGTGAGTTTCTTTCTACTGGACAGTCGAATATTTTTTATCGCTGTCGTCCCGCTGGCAACAATTTTCTCTCCGTGAAAATCGTCCGTCTTGATCCACAATGCAAATCGTCAGATCCGTAATACTCCGTACGATGATCGGAAGGTAAATGATCTGTGTCGATCTTTCCGATATCCTGGTGACATGTTCGGCGAAAACTTGTATACTGCGTGCACACACATATCGTTGCTATATGCACCCACGGTCACGTTGCATTCAATGCAAATGATGTTTACGTTGATGATACTTATCGATATGTCCGATTTGTGCCACTGTCATTGTCCCAACACACGATTCGATAAAAATCCCAACAGAGATCTAATATTGTGAGTTTGATGAAATTTACTTGATAAGCGCATTTTATCTCACTCTTCATTATATTGTTATTGGCATGAATAGTCAATGGGTACTATTCATCCTCTTTGCGAAGCGTTTTCTCTCTCGCAACATCATTAGGATGAAATTGTAGAATTGCACGTCTTAGATACTTGTTTACGTTATGTATTTCGTACGATCCTTCGGGAATGATAATTTCTTTGTCGTCTTCGTCAAAATAAAACTTATTATTCAATGAATTTACATTAGATATCGTATGGTAGGTTTCAAAGTCAGACCGAGCTCGTAATCACCATCACTCAAATCTACGGCCGGAAAGTAGCAGGTCGCGATGACACTACTCTTACCGGTGAGCGTAAATGTCAGTGACATGTTTGAATGAATATTGAGATGAAAGAAAATATCAATTCTTAAATCGATCGTCAACCATCTGTAGAACTGTAGACACAGTTATCCGCAGTTACTTTGATCGTACGTTGATAAGGCGTGCGATTATATTCGATTTGCGTTACGTCTAAATATCGCATCAATTCCTTCGGTAGTTGAAGATTGCCGAAACTATCAAAGTAAACAGCATGATCTCCCCGCTTCGCGTACGCCACTCAATGAATACCTGATCAGCATTATCCAAATTTACGATATCTCGTTTCGATATATTTCCCTGTTAGTAAGGTAGTACGCATAAAAATATCTCTGAAATATGGAATATGCATACGTTTTGCCAGTTGTTGCAATTGTATGTTGGTAATTACACTCTTCGATATTTTTGGCAACTGTTTAACGGTTTTTTTTCAATCTTTTTTATTTTTTCCATTGTTCATTTTTATTCTTCGTCCACGCTTGTATGGAGCAAGGTAAACTCCATGACCTTCCATGACGCGGTTATGTCGTTTCAGTTCTTCCAACTGACGTTCTGCGGCTTTATTATCGTCTATAGCTTTTACGACTCCTCTCCGCGCCGCTGACCAACAAGCCGAAGAATTCCCAACAGCGGTAGAATAGATAAGATACCATCGCGTTTTGCTACCGATAATATTCGTTTTTTCGTCGACTTTTTCTTCTTTGTTTTCAAATCCATACCAATTTTCGTTTTGGTTTTCATAGCCGCCTAAACAGCTGTGGCAGCAGTTCTCTCTCTAAGAGTCGAATCTTTCACGATAATCCGTTTCCTCAGCGAGGAGTATTTTGTCAGCTACATGTCGTTTCGTGAGATCTTTGCTCTTCGAATAAGCTATGTCGTGTTCGCGACATGCCGCGTCCAATGGATTAATGCTTCGATCGCCTCTAGCCAATCGCTTTTCTAAATGCGTATCTGAACCACAAAATTGATATCCGGGGATATGCAACTCGATCGGAAGTGCGTTTATCGCATGATTTAAAAAACCGTAGCCTTTTGTTGTTGTTATTGACATTTGCTACAATTTCTTATAAACGGCGGTGACCATCAATATGCGATCGATGACAGGTTAAATTATGTTTCAAACACCGACGATGTTGCTGAACCTCTGAATCAGCCTATGCTCGGGTAATCTGTCCCATAGTTGATCTATGTAATTCTTAAACTCTCTTAGCAAAATAATTTTCGGTATATATTCCAACTCTTTAGCGGTTAAACTATGTACATCATAGTTATCCGACATGATAAGAAGCATCTTGAATACTGAGCGGTTTCACTTTGTGCGTTACTATAAATACATCCGCTCTCGATGTCACTTTTTTCAATATTATCAGTGTCGTGAAAAGAGAAGATATGAAATTCGTGCGACAATCGCAGACGATCTAAGTGATTAATGTTGACAATAAAGTACAGATTGAAAAAGAAATACGCAAGCATAGAAACACGCTGCCAATTTCTATACGCGGAATCATTCTATCTGCGGTCCATCGAACTGCGGCAAAACAAACGTGTTGGTAAGTTTGCTGGAAAGTCCACATGACATACGTTTCGAAAATGTGTACATATACTCGAAGTCGTTGCAACAGCCAAAATACCGATACTTGGAGAATTTATTACTACTGATTGAGGAAATTGATTATTCTCCAATAATAACGATGTAGTACCGAACGAGGCGCTCCCGAATTCCATTTTTGTCTTCGATGATGTGGCATGCGACAAGCAAGACGCGATCAGAGAGTACTTTGGGTCGACACGCGGACGTCGACTGCTTCTATCAGACATACCGAAGCATCTTATACGCGATAATGCAAATCTGTTGATCCTGTTCAAACAGGACGGTACCAATCTGAAACATGTATACAATGATCATGTAAACACCGACATGTCTTATGAGAATTTCTGCGAACTGTGTCGTTGCTATTGGCAACAAAAGTATGGATTCGTAGTGATGGACAAAGACAGTGTGAATGGACGATACAGAAAAGGATTTAATGAGTAATGATACGATACCTTAACATTGTTAAGTGTTGTCAATACGTTAACTACACAACATTTCCTTTCGAGTATAACATGGATAACAACAAAGAACTCAAGGATCACGAGAGGATAGCGAAATAAATTGCGAAAACAAGTGACTTGATTCGTAAAAAGTATCGCGTTTTAAAAACCGGATAAAATAGATGAAAATAGCATTGGAAAAACACTTTAAGTCTATCGTCGAATCTTTAAAACAGATCAAGAACACCGCTAATGATGAATCTCAATCAATTAAGAAAAAAGTCTTCATTGTAAAGGATACAAATATTAAGAAAGGAAAATCTGAAGATAATAAAGATGTTCATGATGATGATGATGATGATGGCTTCTGGATGGATAAATCATGGTTTTAATTAACACGTCGTCTAAAAAGCAACGTATAAAAGAATCGAATATTACGTCAAATTCCAATTATGCATCGCCTGAACTACACGAATTATCGTACGAATATTCGCACGTTTCCTCAGTCGAAGACGTTTATGAAACGCCCAATGAATCGCTTAAAACGTTAGTTAAACAATCTTTGCAAACGCGACAAGTTCGAGGAATTGCATAATTAATTGAGGGCATTTGGACAAAAATACAATACGTAAACATGCTTCTCGGTGATGAAAACAGAGAAAAGGAAATCGATCACGTTTATGGTGTATACTTTAACGAGAATGGTGCACGATGCTCGGCGACAAATATTTTGATGTAGACACGAATGACTTTGTGATCGTAGATGGAATAAAGTATTGGGTCATCTAAAAAATATCCGCGGTTTTTGTCACTAGATGGTGTTGATGGTCATATATCGGGCAACACTAATCCGATTGTGTCAAACGAACGCGCGTCTGAAAGATGACATTTTAGGTTACATTTTTTGTAAACAAAGTTTGGTGATTCATCAATCGTGTCAAAAGTTATATTGGTTTGAAAATGAAATATCTGAAGAAATACGCTATGTGATGCTTTTTTACTACAAAAAAGGCAAAAACATGCAGACAAATTTGTGAAGTTTATAGCGCGGATGCTGTAAGTGAACGCAGGACGCAGGAGTGGTTTGTTCGATTTCGTTTTGGAAATTTTGATGTCAAAGATCGACCTCGCTCTGGTCGGCCAGTCAGTTGAAAAAGTCGATGAAATTTTGCAACTGGTCAAGCAAGACCGGCATGTGAACTGTCAGGAGATAGCCAATGCACTAAGAATCAATCATATGACAGTTTGGAATCATTTGAAAAAGGCTGGCTACGCAAAGAAACTCGATGTTTGGGTGTCACATGAATTAACGCAAAGAAATTTGATTGATCGAATTTCCATCAGCGAAACACTACTAAAACGCAACGAAATCGACCCATTTCTGAAGCAAATCATCACAGGTGATGAAAAATGGGTGAAATATAAGAATATTGTTCGTAAAAGATCATGGAATAAGCGCGGCGAACCACCACAAACGACTTCAAAGCCTGGATTGATGGCAAATAAGGTGATGCTGTGTGTATGGTGGGACTGAAAGGGAGTCGTCCATCATGAGGTGTTATCACATGGCCTAACGATTAATTCAGAGCTCTACTGTTCACAACTGGATAGATTACAGGAAGCGACTAAGGAAAAACGACCAGAATTGATTAACAGAAAAGGTGTTGTCTTCCATCATGATAACGCCAGACCACACACATCTTTGATGACGCGCCAAAAATTGAGGGAACTTGGTTGGGAAGTTTTGATGCATCCACCTGGATGTATAGCCTGGACCTTGCACCGTCTGACTACCATTTGTTTCGATCTCTGCAGAACTCTCTTGATGGAAAAACATTGGCCGACAAAAGAGCTGCCGAAAATCACTTGAAAAAGTTTTTCGCCGATAAACCACAAAAGTTCTACACGAATAGAATTATGAAATTACCCGAAAAATGGCAAAAGGTTATAGATAATAATGGCCAATATATACTTGATTAAAATTGATTTTCAATAAATAAAAAGAAAAATTTCATTCAAAAATTGAACAAAAAACCGCGGATATTTTTTAGATGACCCAATACAAAAGTACACATTGTTTGTACGAATTAATTTTCAAAAGAATCCTCGATGACACTATTTACACAGAGGATGATAAACTAGCGTACAAAAGTATATTGTTGGTAACGAATGCTTACAAGCGCAATCATAAAACGGATAATTCAATAGTGGGCAGCAAAGGATACAAATATAAGAATATAATAGCACTCTTGGTGTCAGGTAAAATACAAGTTGGAATGGGCATGCCACGCGCCAGGAATCTAAACAAGTCAGATAAAAGAGTCCGAAAAAGTGTAATACCACGCAACATGACCTTAAATGACAATAAAATCGATTATGTTCATTGAGACGATCCTAATGAGCTAATGGAGCGTCTCCGATTGCTTGAGGCCTCGCGTCAGGCATGGTCACAATGTCCATGATAACGAATGTCTATTATCGAGGAGCTTCATGAAGCTAGTTTTATTATAAATTGAAACGGGTGAATACACAGTCATTTTAATTGACATCGAAATGCCGATAAATAACGTTTTCGTAAGAACTTTATGATATTTCATGCATTATACAACAATAATCATAACATAACGTGACATATCTGAGAAGAAGAACTTCGAAAAGTGGCGACTGATGGAAGAACTGCACGCTCCGGCGAAAAAAAATTTTTCACGCAGACGTGTCATAGTTTACAGATACGATGACCTGTGCTGATATGGTCGAGATGTGCTCTTACACACGATTCAACAAAGGTTATCACTACTTCTTACCGTTATCGATGTGTTGAGTAAGCATGCATGGGCCGTACCGCTGAAAACCAAGAGTGGAAATGAGATGGCTACAGCGATCGCAAAGATAATTCGAGATGATGGAAGATGTCCGAAAAATTTGTAAACTGATATATGGGAAAAGAATTTTATAACACAAACATTCTTGAAAAAACAACATAAATCATTATTCAATATATTCCATAATGAAGGCATCTGTCGTTGAACGGTTCAATCACTGAAAAATGATATGTGGAAACATTTACGCGCAATGGAAATTATAAATGGATCGACTTCTACGT
The DNA here is from genome assembly GCF_000204515.1 of Acromyrmex echinatior. The sequence continues at coordinate 22,064 of NW_011626999.1, read as the reverse complement.
TCCGTGTCTGAGTATAACGCGCGAAAGCATTGAATTATCGATATGCGGTCCATCGATGTGACTCCCATGATTGCTGACAAACTCTTAAACACGTGTACAGTAGCGTAAAGGCCGTCACACTCCTGCGATTCAAGTGGGTGACTCGGTACGTGTGAGCAAATTCAAGACGATCTTTGAGAAAAGTTACATGCCAAATTGGAAGGTGTTTTACGAAGGTATTTAAAATTGTCGAAATACAGAAAACTAATCCTGTGACGTATCTGCTGGAAGATTACCGCGGAAAATCGGTCGCTGGAAGATTCTATGTGTATGGGTTGCATTGCGTTGCTAAATCCGGCGTATATCTAATTGAAAAGGTATTACGTAAAAAAGGAGACGAGGTTTATGTGAAATAATGGATGGCTCGGATATGATAATTCGCACAACTCTTGGATACATAAAGATAGTGTGTTATAAAAATAAAATTTTTTACAAATTGTATAATTATTTTTTTTCCCTATGTAAATATTAAATATAAACGCATACATGTTATACACATTATATATATTACAGATGCACACATACGTATGTATGTACGTACACATGTACATACATATATACATACGTACATACATATACATGTATATGTACATATACATATATATACGTGCCAACGTACATACCATACGTACTATACATAATATACATATTAAACATATTATATATCATATACAAGTGTATTTTTGTTAATAAAAAAAATACATAAATACGAAAAAAAAGAAATGAATTTATAATAATATTTTATAATATCCCCAGCGTGTTGGTAGAATCTGAAACAATGTATCGCTTATTATCATATGGATTCAGAGCGATTTTCGTTTCGAATATGGTGTATACTTGATGCAATTTTGATCTTATGTACGACTGCCTACGCGTCATTTCAATTGTATCATTGAGACACCGCGTATAATCTGTCGCGATGGTCGTAACGTCAAAATTGTCTATATCGTCGACTTAGCGAAAATCAGTGTATGGCACTGATTGACACATTGTCCAACCGTACAGGTTGTTAACGTAAAAGTACATCAAATACGTTGATGGTTTCGATTGATCGTACGACTGCATGTACTTGTTGACCTGCGTGTACCTGTTTGAACATTGACTCAGACACGTATACCACATTCGATGAATAGAACCATGTCAACGTCGATGAAAAGTTCAAAATTGACGCGAGTATATTTCAACATAGCGTTCCACGTAAAACCCGATAGTGTATAATAATACGCGGGATCGAGTCCATAACTGGTGATACAACTTGCGAAAATTCTCAAAAATGTCGGCCAACAACAAGATATCTGTTTTTAAGTATGTCTGTTTATAAGTCACTATATTCATCGAGGGTTCGAATGGAGAATCGTTGCCACACGTTCATGGCATGCGCGTAATCTCTCGGATACAGTGTCGCCCGTTATCGAATTGTAAAATGATTCGCATGGAAGTAAACATGCATCTTCCAATTTTTCGACGCAGTCAACGTACTCGTACGGAAATATACCTTTACGTGTGAGAAGATCGAAATCCTCCGCGCTGAGATTAAAAAATTCTGATCGCGTAATTTTCAATTTATCTTTATCGAGATACGATGCTAATTTTTCTAAACTGATATTGAGAAATTTAAATGAATCTATAAAACATATTTTTACATAAGTAAGTAGTTTATATTTTACACAAGTTTTCTTTTGACTAGACGTTACTAATATTGTACGATATATGAAAGCATATTAAGAATTGTGCGTTACAAAATGTATTTAAAATATAGAACTGATGGTCGCAACGCCAAAAAGAAATATATCAAGTTTAAAAAATAAAGTATGAGATTTTTTAAAATGCATTTTAATTTCTTTCCCTTATAATTAAGAATCAATCAATAATGATAGTTGTAGTATGTATAGTTTAATAAGTGTTCGATAGAGTTACTCAATAACAGTTTTAATAATGATTCGATAATTAGGAACGCTTGGACATTTGTATTACTAAACATATTATCTGTTGCTAAATTAAAATTATTGCCGAGTCATATTAAAAAATTGTAAAAAACAAATATCTATTTAATAAAATCGTGTGCAAAAGAAGAAAAGAAAAGAGAGCGCAATGGGAGGAAGAGACAGCGTAAATGATAAGTATAGGACTGCAACGGGTGGAAAAGTGAACTGCATTCTACAATGGGTAGGAGAGAGAGGACAATAGGTTAAAGAGAGAACGCAACGGATGAAAGAGAGACCGAATAAACCCTCCTTCCCCTCTAACACGGACCCTCCGGTGACGTGTTTTCCGCTCTCTCGGACCCAGTGTCTGATGCATTTTCCCTCTCCTTCTGACTCCCTCATACACATATACATCGTATACGTATACGCACTGACACAGAGTTAGAATATACTTATCCTACTTCTAATGAAAGATGATCTACGGGAAGGCTCTTGCGATTGATCAGCACTAATTGCGCATTCCGGAAATTCCGCTCCATGGAACATAGGAAAACACATTTTAGCGGAACAGAATCAGCTGAATGAAGCCATGATCAATCACGAGCTGTCAATTCTGCATCATGGGACTGCATCCTCAGGATACGCTCCTGGAATGCAGAACTGTGGATATATGGAACTGTGGAACGTTCGTGATTGGTCGTAGTTTTATTCCGCCCATCTCGCTGTTTTTTGTTCCGAAAATTTATTGGCCGCGGCACAGACTCTTGCATAACACATAATGCATAAGGAAATCAATCAATCGAAATTCTTCTTTTTCATCAAATGGGAGAAAAGGAAAGATTCTGATTAGTTGATTCGCTTATGCATCATGCGCGCGTTATGCGTCATGCAAAAGTCTGTGCTGTGGCCTTATTTCTTTTGCAGATTCCGCCGATGCTTGCGTGTATAGCCGGTCACAGAAAGGTTGCAACACTTTTTTTTCGACCCGATTGGTTCTTATTTATAGAATATTCATGAGTAAGAACCAATCACTCAGAGAGCAAACTGCGTTCCGAAACCCATTGAAGAATAAGTGTTGCATCTTTCTGTGATCAGCTATACATGTACAACATATTCTCATAAAAACTAACCTCGTTAAGTTGATTTAAACGGAAAAAACTATCTCCTACAAGCGCATAGTTAGACCCTGCGTACAATAGAAGGAATAAGAAATTAGGAATAAAGAATAAACAATTTCAACCTATCAGAAATCGGATTCATCGGGATACATGGTTTCTGATAGGTTAAAATCGCTTATTCTTTATTCCTAATTTCTTATTCCTTCTATTCCTTCTATCTTGTACGCAGAGCCTTAATCAACATATTGAGTCATACTCGGATTCCCACCTAGATGCTATGTCATCCTTGTTTAACATTCGGTAAATAACAAGAATAAAGTGATACCCGGATAGCACTCGAATGGGAATTTGAACATAATTCTAAAGGTAATTAAGTCTCCAGATAAATATGGAGATCAATATGATCAGAACATGAATGTCGTATATATATAATAGTATTAGGTGTTGGAATTAATTCGTAGCGTTTTTTAATGAAAGAATGTTATTTATTTCACATGAGCATTAAAAAATACATTAATGAAAGTACTTCCCATCACTTGTAAAACGCTACGAATTAATTCCAACACCTAATATATAGAAAGGTGAAAATGTAAATCAAAATTTTAAAATGAATATACAAAACACAGTCGGCAATGTCCCTATATGTATATGTGATTTCCAATTCGCAGGAATTCATTTTCCTATATCCCATTAAGCAGAACTTGCGGATGCGGAATCAATACGAGCCGCTATTCCGGTAGATCTAGGCCAGTATTCATGGTCGATTTTTATTTCAAGATCATCTTAAGTAATATCTTAAGACGCTAATGCAGCCCTCTGATTGATTTCTTAAGATCGTACTTAAGACGGCCTTGAATATAAGATCTGATTATGAATACCGGTCCTAAAGCAGAAAAATTTTACTGCAATGTGTGCAGTGTATGCTTGCATCGCAATATTTCGTCGTTGTGACCAACTTCTTAACCTGAATAGTCAACTTCAATGACTAATCACGGTTCATGAGGAAGAGCGATACTTTTTTTTGTCAAACTTTTACTTATTTTTATGCGAAAACGCATCGATTGGATGTATTTTCATCATTGTTATTAAACCCGATTAAAAGTGCCGTACAAATGTGGTCACAGTTCCTTAACGACAATCTCGATATTATTTGGATAATCTAAACATTTAATTACGCGAAAATACATTGACTAAAAGTATTTTTATCAGTATTTGAGATAACCGGAACCTAATATTATATATAATATAGCTTTAGTCACAATCGCACTTATTCAACTCCTTTGTGATCACGTGACCGTAAAAAACAATAACTTCAACTTGTAATCTCTGTAGAGTGTAGAATGTGTAAAATGTGTAAAACTTTCGTAGCGCTTGCAACGCTCGCTGATCATGTGTGACTATGCATTGCTAGCGCCACATTTGCCTCGCGCCAAAAATTCCAAAAGAACATTATCCCCGTAGCGGCGACGACGACGACGACAACGACGTTTCTTAATTTTTTCTTAATAAAAATTTCAGATTTGTATTTTAAGTCACAATATCTCCGCTGGTAGAAAAACAATAAAAACACTTTCATTATATATCCCGAGCGGTTACAATCGATTGACACACTTAGAACTTGATCGATTCAGTCCTTATTGAGATCCGATAATCTCGATCTAGTGCAACTCGTCGGCTCGCGTAAAGTAGTTACGGCAGTGTCGCTGCGCGTAGACACTTAACGCCGAGACACTACCAGTGTCTCTAGATACAGAATTTTCGAAAATTCCGCTTTTTTAGATGTCAATATTATAATGGAAAACATGATAGAAAAGAAATCATGTATGTTCCATACAGCACCGAAAAATTTCAGAAATTGTAAAATAATCGAAGAAATTTAGAAATCGAAAAAAATTCAAAAATATTTCAAAAATATTTTAACTGAAAAGTGAAACATTTCATGAAAGTTGTGAAATATGTCTGCAATATTTCTGAGACAGCTGAAATAACAAAATATTCGCGATTCTTGCACATGAAACCTTGTTGAAAGGTTGCTAAAATATTAGAAAGAATCTGCAATCTTCTTGAAATATAACCAAAAAGTTACGGAAATAGTTAAAACCTTTTCAAAATATTACTTACCCTCTCAATCTGAAGTACTTAAATAAATTTATTAAGAGTTTTGTGATTTATTTACAGATAACAAAACTTATATATTGAAATAAACTTAAAGTATTTCTCAAAAATAGTATTTAAGTTTATTATATTCAAAGGATTGCAAGTAACTAAAACATTACAATAAATATTATACATAAAATATTATTTTTATTATATAATTTTATTTAGTACAATATTTGCAATCTCATTAATATCGTACAATAATAATTGTAAATATGATTCTTGAAACATACTTAATAAAAATAATGCATAATATCGTATATAAAACATTTTATTTGCATAATAAAATTTTTATTAGTACAACATTACTATCTACATTATATGATTACATTACTTTCTACATTGCATAACATTACTACATTACATTATATTGTATACTATGTATGACGTATTGTAATATTACATTACTTATATAGTACATTTATTACCTAACTACAAAAAATAAATTTTTAAATCCGTTTTTGAATAATATTAATTTTTCTTTTATATGTAAAATTTTGTATTTTTTCTGTATTCTGTTAATGTAATGCTTTTCGATATTTTAAGTAAAGGTATGACTTGTAATAATATCAAATATAGAAAAAAATTATAGAAAAAAGAAAAAAGTTATTATAGAAAAAAGTTTACTTTTTTCTATATTCAATAATATATAGCAATAATAAATATGATGGAACTATTCTTTGCTTTGGTATTAGCACAATATATTATATATATAGCCATATACTTTTACTTAAAATATCGAGAAGTATTGCACTAATAAAATATAGAAAAAATATAAAACTTTATATATAAAAAGAAAATTACTATTATACAAATATTGATTAAAAAAATTATTTTATATAGTTAAGTAATGAACATAATATATATGTAATGATATAACTGTCCAAGATAGGTATTTTTTGGTTTGAAACTGAAATGTATTCACGCTCATTACCGTTACTCACTTCATTGCTGTTTTGTCGTAGCGCTCGGTCTCATGGACGACACTAGGCTCGTTAAAAATTATTAACCTGTGTCTTTCACTGTGTTTACAAGTATTCTGTTACTAATATTGTAAGATACTATTATTTACAATATATTTATAATATATTTAATAAAAATATGAATAATAGAATAATTTTAAACATAGTGAAAGATACAAGTCAAAAACTTTTAGCGATTTTAAACAAGTGTCGTTCCTGAGACCGAAAGTCGCATGCTATGACAAAACAGCAATGAAATTCTTATTTCACACCCATTACCGTTCCTAATCCTTAGTAGAATGATAACTGCACATTTCTCTCGGTTTCAAGCCAAAAGCACTTTGGATAGCTCTGTATATAATATAATATATCTATCATTCAAAACATCCTTGCAATAGCCATATAAGCACTTCATAGTTATGATGATCATAATAATTATAACGATTATAACAAATTAAACCAGTGCAAAGATTTGCACATTTCGGGTCGATTCCGGCGCGCTACCCCTACTACCGGCCGAGCCGCCAAGCGCTCATGTGACGCTGTGGCTCAGAAGCGTCTCTAGCTTAAATGTGCGGAGATCGTACCTTACATTATTAAAGAATATTTTTCTTGCAAAATAATTTTTATTTCCTTAAAAAAATCAAATACTAAATTCTCTAAAACATTTTGTCATAATAATTCTTGCCTATCAGAAACTATTCAATAATTGTTATAAATTTACATCGAGAAGTTTCTATAACAGACTTGCGAAGATTGAAGTCAGGAAATACGTGAATCTGGAAATTCCGTGTTTTCCATATGAAGTCTTAAAGTTTTAAGTAACGAGGATTCTATATCGCAATAACTATTTTCTTCTATAAGCGATGCAACCGCACTCACGAGCGTGGCGCAACTTCATCGCACATTCACAGGTAAGATTTTCGTAGGCGATCGGATGACGGGTCGCGTTAAACGAAACGTGACAGAAATGCGTCTTCACGCGGCCGCTCTTCGGCACATAATCACAGAACAATAGTTGAGCGCCAGGCACGAGCGAGAGTGCTATTCTTTCTAGAAATTACGCGATATTTTCTCTATGCCATTTTTAATGAGCTGCGAATGTCGACTCTCAACCGATAGCTCAGCCTTGGAAATGGCAGAGGGGGCGGTTCGCGGTCGAGGATAGCAGATCGTTTGGAGGAGCGAATAGAGGCGAGAATAAAGTACACACGAATTAACAATAACAAACTAACAAGTGTATATTAGATAAGTCTTCGACTTGCATTTACATCTGGCGATACAATCAACACGATAAGTTCTACTTGAGCACGATAACGGCTCGCGCAAGCCTCGAGACTTTACGCTGGACGTATCAACTTCATTAGATTCTCGCGACACGAGCTCACGCCACATAGAGATGCTCTCGCGAATTATGCGAACAATACCTCATCACTTCGCAAATACTAAGGAATTCGGCAACGATGGTAGCGTGGATACGGCGTGACCTCGTGCGCGCTCGCGGGGCCTCACATCGTTCAGTTGAGATGCAGAGAAGGCTCCAATACGTGCAAACTCGACGCTACGCAGTCTCGATACGACAGAATACGCACAATTATCAATTGCTATTATAAATTGTCGTTAATGGCTATGACACAGAGGACCGAATAGACATGCAAATCTTACGCTACAGACGCTCGAGACGACACGATACACGACAATACTACGACACGGAACTTCGACGCAACATATGATTCGCGATAAAAAGAAACCGACAACGAGTGACGAGGCTGTGGCCTTGGCGGACGCATTAGAATTATCCCGACGATAAGGGCCGTTCCGGGAGGCGACACGCGTACTCGAATCCCGCGAAACTCCGATGCACGGTAATGCCACGTGCATCACTATTATATGCCCGATAGAAATCCGATAAAGCTACGCCTCCCGGAAGCGGCAACCGGCGACTTTACAGGGGTGACGCTTATCTCACCGTGATTCTCTCGCAGGTGCTCGTCCTAGTCGACCTTGGAAGGTTCTCGATTCGCTGCGTCCTCTCGCGTGCTTTCGCCAAGCTGGCCACAGCTCAAGTGCCGGGCTCTAATCCTCCTGGGCGCACGCAGGACTCGTTATCTCCGCGAGGGGGCTTTATCGCGCCTGATTGGCGCGTGGCTCCGCGGCTCCGCTAATCGCGGGAACCGCGTCATGCCCGTGTCGCATGTTCTGGCGCGCGAAATTCGAGAGATCGCGGGAGTCTTTTTCAGGCCGCCTCGTGGCCTCGAGGTGCCTATCCGGGGCTCTCGTCATCCTTGGGGCGTAGAGTGGCCTTTCCCGTCATGCCGTACCAACTCTCGATCCGCTTTGCGCCTGGAAAAGGGTGCGGTAAGAAATGCCTTGCGATAACCAAAAGGGCGTAATAATGAAGGAAGGATATCACCTGCATGCAATCCGGGGTCAGGTATCGTGCATCCCCAGCGGGTTTGTCAGCAGCGGTCGTCTCTTGACTCCCAATCCTGGTCGTTCTTCCTCCTCTTCTCTCTGGTGAGGTGGCGTCAGTCTGCCAAGGTCGCGGGAGTTGCCGGCCTCTGTAACCCTCGGTACGAAAATACACAGAAACGGGAAAACGAAAACGACAGCGCGGAACGCGTAAGGTACACAAACGACGTCGCGGGGAAAAAGTGCAGGTGCGTCCGCCCCCAAAATGTGAGAGGACTCAGGACACTATACTGCACTGTTCGGTCAGGCCATGCGACCCTTGTGACGGACGGAAAACGTCACGAATATAATTTTATCATTTTAATTAAAATGATGCAAGACTAACGTGTTGATAAGCCTATTGGAAAGTCCGCACGGCGTACGATTCGAGAACGTGTGTATTCGAAATTGCTGCAACCGAAATATCGATATCTGGCGAATTTGTTAGCATCGATCGAGGAATTCGGTTATTTTATCCAATAACAGCAACGTCATTCCAGCGAGTGAGACGCTTCCGAATTTCATCTTTATCTTTGATGACGTGCATGCGACAAACAGGATGCGATAAGAGAGTACTTTGCAATGAGACACGCGACTGCTTCTATCTTTGTCAGAGTACGCAAAAATACCAAAACATTTCATACGCGACAATGCAAATCTGTTGATCCTGTTCAAACAGGATGGTACCAATCTGAAACAAGTGTACAACGATTACGTGAATACCGATATGTCCTATGAGGATTTCTGCGATTTATATCGTAAATGTTGGCAAAAGTATGAATTTCTAGTGATTGACAAGGACAGTGCGCTTACCGATGGGCGATACAGAAAAGGATTTAATGACTTTGCAATACCGTAATGTGATCAGTTGACCTTGACACATTGATATGGACGACAGCAAAGATCGTGAAAAGATAGTTAAGGAGATTGAAAAAAACGAACGATTCGATTCGCAAAAAGCGCGTTGAAGACTAATAAAATGGAGGAGGATATCGCATTGGAGAGACATTTCAAACCTATTATCGACTCGCTGAAACAGTTTGTTGAAAACACTGTTGAATTCTCCAAGGATCCTATTATGACTGAAACATTTTTTTCGGAAGAAGAACCAAAACCCAAAAGAAAACGATCGAGAAAACGATCTTTGTATAACAATCCTACACAGGTTTCCACACCTGTGAAATCAATATTGAGTCACTCGAAAACCATACCATCCACTGAACGAAGTGTCTGAAATAATACAACCGCGCGATTTATCGTGTGACCAGCTCCCATCGTCAAAGAAATTTTTGAGATTTCCGACAAACCGCTCGTAACATCTATTCGACACCTGTTTCAAACATCCGAGGGGCAAGAAAAGCTGCATGTAAACTATGATCTGTCGGGACAAAAATATTTGAAAGTGGTCCTGAGCGGTAAGAAAGCTGTTAACATAGACGTTGTGTATGGAGTATATTTCAGCGACGAAGGAATGATGCTTGGTGACAAACTTATCACCTTGCACAAAAACGACGATTTAATTATAAATGGGAAAAGATACGATTGAACATCGGGTTTGAGTTAATTTTCATGAAATTTCCCAACGAAAGTATTTGTACGGATGATGACGTACAGACCTACAGGAGCATTCTGCTGACGACAAATGCTCACCGGCGCGGTCATAGCCCGAATAATCAAGTAAGGGATACAAGTATAAGAATATAATAGCGCCATTGGTATCGGATAAAAGGTTGGAACAAGAATAAATAAAAGAGTGGATTTACCGCGTACGATGACGCTAAACGATAACAAGATCAACTATATCCATTAGGACGATCTCAACGAAATGTTGTGGAACGTCTGCGATTGCTCGAGGCCTCGCGCCAGGCGGGTCACAATGGTCATGACAATGAGATTCTATCGATTATCGAAGAATGGAGCCGGTGATTATAAATTAACTTCGTTCTATACACGTCATTCAGTTGACATCGTAATGCCGATCAACAAGTTTGGACTATCGCTTGAAGGAGAAGGAAGCGAATCGCACTATCAGTGGCGTGGATTGCTTAGAAATTATATGCGTGATAACGCTCTTTGCATAGTCGCAGCCTACACACGATCGCGCAAGATTCGACGAGTAGTGCTACCCATGGATAATGCTGACGCAGTAAATAAACAATACGTGCAGCAGAGTGTTTAAGATTTGAAAGATTGTCTGAATGAAATCGGGAGAAAGATTGCAGCCTTACAAAATAATGTACAGGCTATGCTAAACGAACTTGAAAAGATGATTCAAGTGCATCGTGCTGAATAATTATTCACAATGTCTGAGAAACGTCTGCTGGTTAATGAATTGCACGCTCCGGCGAGAACAAATTTTCCGCGAAGACACTTCATAGTACACGGATACGAGGACCTGTGGCAGGCGGATGTGATCGAAATGTGTCCTTATATGCGATTCAACAGGGGTTACCACTACATTCTGTTATGAGTAAGTGCTGAGTAAGCACGCATGGGCCGCTCAAAGCCAAGAACGGGAACGAGGTGATGAAGGCGATCGCAAAGATAATTCCAGACGATGGAACATGTCTGAAAAATTTGCATACTGACAAAGAAAAGGAATTTTACAACTCGGATGTGCAAAAACTCTTGAAGAAGCACAGTATCAACCATTATTCCGTAATGAAGGCCTCGATCGTCGAACGGTTCAAGAAGAACGACATGTGGGAATAAGTTACGCACAATGGAAATTACAAATGGATTGACATCCTGCCGCGTCTCGTATCAAATTACAACACGCGCAAGCATCGAACTATTGGTATGCGTCCCGTCGATGTTACTCCTGCGATCGCCGACAGACTCTTAACGGTTTACAATCGCGTAAAGATTGCAGCACTCGCGCGATACAAAGTAGGTGATTCGGTAAGCAAATTCAAGACAATCTTTGATAATGGTTACACGCCGAATGGAGCACGGAGGTAAAATTATCAAAAATTGCTGGGTGAAATTATTTAAAATTATCAAAATGCAACAAACTAAGTCCAGTGACGTATCTTTTGGAAGATTCTCACGGAAAATCTATTGTTGGAGGATTCTACGAATATAAATTGCATACCGTCGCAAACCCCAATGTACATCTCGTTGAAAAGGTGCTGCGCAAGAAAAAGGGAATGAGGTTTATGTGAAATGGTTGGGATTTAACAATTCGCACAATTTGTGGATACATAAAGACAATGTGTTGTAAAATTTATATTTATTATAAAAATATAAATACATATTATACATATTATAAATATCATATACGTATTGTATTTATATATTATACATACTGTATTATATTAGGTGTTGGAATTAATTCGTAGCGTTTTACAAGTGATGGGAAGTACTTTCATTAATGTATTTTTTAATGCTCATGTGAAATAAATAACATTCTTTCGCTACGAATTAATTCCAACACCTAATACATATTATATTATATTTTACATATACATAGCATACATATTGTACATATTATACATATTATATTCATATTAAACATACTATACAATATAAATGTGTTTTATTTACATTGGTAATGCCCCCATGGCAGCGTGTCGGTGGAATCTGGCACGATATACCGTTGCTTATCATCGTGCGGACTTAGAGCGATTTTTGTTTCTGATATCATGTATATCTTTTGCAATTTGGATCTTATGCATGACTTTTACGCGTCATTTTGATTGCGTCATTCAAGCACCGTGTGTAATCTTCGAACGTTATAGACCTCGCTACAACGTTGCTCTTGACGCCTTTTGATTTCTTTGTATCTTTCTTTCCTTCTACACGCAAGGCATATATTTTCGCTCTAAGTCCAACGAATTCGGTCATGATGGCACCGTTGTTCTCATTTTTCATAAGGCCAGGAACTTTTTTATTTGCGAACGGAATGCCGTACGCGTTGTCGCTCGAGTAATCGCTCGTGTCAAATTTGTTTATATCGCATTTCATGACATCGTAGACATCATCACATTCTACCAATATGGTATGAGGCTATCAGTATCGGTATACATAATTTTGTACTTTTCGCGAAACAGTGGTGCCATGTACTTGTGGTGAAATTCATACAAACACATCTTGGATATGTCGAGGATGCATATACCCACGTATATTGGTTTATCAAATTTCACTTCGAGTTTCTATCCAACACAGTTCTATCTCGACCAGATTCTCCGAAAAGACACTACGGCTGTGGAAATTTGATTTCGCGATCATTGCCTCAGCACCGTGTCTGCCTTCCCATTGTGTTAATAACTTCATGTCGACGCGATCGCGTACGTTCTCCATGGTTTTATAATACAGCGTTATTCATATGTTTGTATAAATTTTTTTCAAAATCATTTTTAGCCAAAGTTCTAAATTTTGTGTTTAGTTCTATATAATTGCGTAGTCATGGAGATTGCGAATTGCAATATATGGTGAATATGTGATACGGAGACTGTGACGAGTACACTGCTGCAGGTTACGATAATGTATAACGCTGTTTATCGCATAATGTTACGACGAGCTTGTCATTGCGTTTGCCAGGTGATTTTTCGCGTGTTGGACAGAATGGTAGGTTAGTGTGCGCGTCATGAAGATGTGCGGGTCCTCCGCGTCCATCTCGAGAATATAGCCTGTTGCCGAATCTAACGCAATGAAAGTTTTGTACTTCGTCGACCTATCAAAAATCAGTGTAAGGCATCGGTGGTTGACATATTGCCCAATCGTACAGATTGTTGACATCATATTACATCAAGTACGATGACGGTTTCAATAGATCGTTCGACATGTATTTGTTGTTGGCTCACGCGTACCTGTTCGAATACTGACTCAGACCACCGCGTATACCGCGCTCGATAAATATGGTCATGTCAATGTCTATAAGCAGTTCAAATCTTACACCCGTATGCTTTAACATGGCGTCCACGTGAAGCCCGGTAAGATGTAATACGCGGGGTAGCCGATAACTCGCGACGCAACTGTCACGGAAATTTTCAAAGACATCGACCAACAACAATACATCCGTTTTCAGATATCACTATATTCACCGAGTGTCCGGAATCGCTGTCACACGTTGACGGCATGCGCGTAAGCGTTCTCCGTGTCATCAATGAATCGTAAAACGACTCGCGAGGCGGTAAACATGGCTCCTCCAACTTTTCGACATAGTCAATGTACTCATACGGAAAAACGCTCTTTCGTGTCAAAAGATTAAAATTTTCTTCTGATAAATTGGAAAATTTGTGTTGCAATATTCATAGCTTATTTTTACTGAGAAAAGATACCAATTTGTCCAAAACTAAAAGCGAGAAATCTGAATGAATCTATAAACCATAATTTTACATAATTTTTTTTGTCAATTTTGATACTATCGACATGTTTAGTAAACGAAATATATTTTTCTTTTGTTATCGATAAAAGATCAACACGTCCTTCGTACACATGATAATTTCCTTGATGCTGAAATGCGCGTCGTAGCCTGATAAGTTATGGAAAACTACGCAATACGAATCCCTATAATTTAGATTACAATTTGAGTGCACGAGGACTCTATATCGCCTGGTTAAGTAGTAGTGATCGCGTACCCGCGTATCGTCTGGTGCAAACGGTTTCTCGCATACGTGGCAATGCGTGGCGTTGTTATATTTTTGCCAATCGTCTCGCATGAAATCCTCCATGGGTACGTTAGCCGAAATTATAGACTGTACACTGTGCGCCAAATTTTTGAGTTCTTCCGTGAACCACGCTATCCTTATCACAGCAAAAACGATAGCCCGATAGTAAGCTGTCGTATGAACAGTGCACATAGTATCCGATGCTAAACATGCTGTGATGATGATACGTGTACGTAGCTGATTCAGGATTCTCATTCGTCTTTTCCAATGCACTCTCCAGTTCGGCGTAAACGACGAATGGAACGCGTTCCTTCCTGCAGTTGTCGAAACTCAGTCATTTATCGTCCTCGCTCGATAGTCTAATTGCGCAATCGTTTAGTTTTTTACAGTCCTCGCTGTGAATCTCTAATTTAGCGCTCGATCTAAAGTAGTGGAGGCATCTGAAAAAAACTGCGTATTTTTTATTATTATTATTATTATTATTATTATTATTATTACGCGTCTTCGAGAAATCGGCGAGGTTCGATATGTTTAGAGTTTATCACCGCGCCCATCAGAATACGGCTTTCGAACGCCATTTCGATGACGCGCCAACGGAATCCATATCCGGCGCCCACATTCACGAATCTTCCATGCTCAGGTTCCTTTAAACTCTCGAACGGCGTGATACATGCGATCAGTGATTATCTATTACTGATTGATAATCGCGGGCGTTTGCCCTCGACTCTGCTCCTCCAATGATTCTACAAATTCGTCGCATCGCTGTTCTCATGCCCTGTACTCGTCTCTACTAAACAAGATAGCTTGCTCAATCAAATTACGCTCTATGTTGCGCTGTCGAATTGACTAATGACATTATTTGACTTAAATCTTGTTATTTTTATATCATTATGTGCGCTGTTTTTATTAATGATATCATCGAGACATCTCTCTTGAAAAAATCTTAAATTACGCTAACAAAATAGTTATACTTTGATGAAATTGCAAATGTCACATTTTTGCAAGTGTTGCATCAAATTACATTGATGTCATCGTCAAAACATGTTAATGTCTTTGAAAAAATTTCTTATATTACGACAAGCAGACAACGCAGTTATATATTAACTGATTTGGCAACGTCGCATTTGTATCAAATTATATTAAAGATTATCATTCTTGAGAAATCGTAAATTACGCTAACAAAGCAGCTATACTTTGATGAAGTTGCAAATGTTGCATTTTATGCAGGTGTTATATCAAATTACATTGATGATGTCATCGCCAAAACATATTAAATGTCCTTGAAAAAAATTTCTTATATTACGCTGACAAGGTCATATTGGAACTTGTAAATTTGCAATTTGTGGTGTCAGATTGCATTGATGTCATCACTGGATGCCTCTAAAAATCTTTTGTTATTAATTGTAATTAAATCTAACGTTTGCATTTTTTTGTGTCATTGACCGGAAATGGTCCTATAAATATCCGCGAAGATTTTTTTGTAGAAAATCAGTCTGTGTAAAATGGTTAACCGTAATTGTTTACCGCTCCCGCATTTAATTTGTAATTGGGAATTTAGTTTCCACAATGTGTTAACACGCTAATACTTGGTGTTCAAAATACCAAATAGAGCATCAGGGTTATGTTTCAGTAAAAACCGTTTAGTAAAATGGAAATAAGATCTGAAATTCATACGTGTACTCTAGGCACGTGTGTTACAGTTGACTTTGTATCTTGGCGGAGAGGTATGTATATTATCGACTTGCATGTCTATTATCCACCGAATTTTGGGTCTGAAGATTCTCCCTGTGATTCTTCTGATAATGATGAATAAATTGGGGAAGGGGAGGGGGATAAGGTTTAAAGCGGTTTATGTGACGTTACTGCATTGGAAGACATGGATTCATATGTTCAACTGTAAGTATTTCATTTATACTTGTTTGTGAAAAATTTTTTTCTATAAATGGTTTATCCGTTTGTTCTTTTTCATTACAGTGCGTCTTCACATATAATTTGTGAGGTTGGCGATTCATTATTGGAGGAGATATTAAAATATGATAAAATATATGTAGAAATAAATAAATAAATACGGATTAACCTGGATTAACTCTGTATTCAAAATTATTTATTCTCTCTACCATTCTTTTCTATTTCTGCGGTATCATGTTACGCGCGCGTCATCACGCGCGATACCATTGCGCGCAACCGCACTCTCTCTAAAATAATAATTATAATTCAGTAGAATAAAAAAATATTTCATGAATAATCGCATGTAATAAACGCTGAAGAGAAGATTACATAAGAAGAGGATAGCGAGGCATAAGCGGAAAAAAAATGGTAAATATTAATGGTAAGTATACATGGTAAGTATAGCGCGCGGTGAAGATCGCGTTCGGTGGCGGCGGACCGCGCCCGGAGACGGCGATAGGGACCGGCGGCGAACTGCGCCTAGTGGAGGGGATCAGTGGCGGCGGATTACGCCCGGAAGCGGGCCATGCCCGAAGGCGGCGACGGGGACCGGCGGCCATTGACTTTGCGCCATATCTTCATCGCGACACGGACGCAAGTTCCCGCACACCTCCGCTACGTAATTTTCGGCTACGTAATTTCCCCCCACCGGGACATCCTCGTCCTCCACACCACCATCTCCGTGTCTAGTGACATCATCTCCTGTGACGTCTCCTCGCCTAGTGACATTACCTTATGTGACGTCATCCTCCTCCCCCTATGATGTCACACCTTCCCTCGTCTAGTGACGTCACTCGTTCTTCCCTCCCGCACCGCGGGTACTTCCCCGCCCCTTCTCCCCCAGATCTCCTGGGTTAGAATCGGCCTACTCTTACTACTTATATGATTTGAAAATGGGACTATTTATTTGAATAAATCAAATTAATACGAGAAAGTAAATTAATACGAGAAAAGACAGTAGCAGACCTATGTATATTCTAAGCCATGGGGCAAGCCGCGGGGTGAGGGGCCGGGGAGAAAACTGGGCGAGAGGGGTATTGTGGTGCGGGGGGGCAGCCAATGAGCGAGCTGCTTTGTCCTCTCACCACCTCTCGTAGTTTTCCTCCCCGGCCCCCGTCACCACGGACGCATGTGTGTGTGAGCTGGTGACGTCACGGCGTGACACGTCGCGACGACGACGATCCGGCGAGCTCGAGAGCGGGCGAGCGACTGAGGGAGTTCGCGCATTTTTCTTCCCGCGTGCGCGCTGTCGCTCTCGCTCGTACCAACGTTTCTCACTCGCTGTAAATATAATATAATAATAAGAGTAATAATCTTACCTCCTTAAAGATACGGTAAGAATCCATTTTACTGTCGCTCTCGCTCGCACCAACGTTTCGTTTGTCGCGTTCGATCGAGTCGCTCTCGCTCGCACCAACGAATAATAATAATCTTACCTCACGTTTCTCGCAGTATCCTTAGAGATACGATAAGAATCCATTTTACTGTCGCTCTCGCTCACACCAAAGGATTCGATCCATTGCGTTCAATCGAGT
This sequence comes from Acromyrmex echinatior, assembly GCF_000204515.1. The sequence goes on along the minus strand of NW_011626999.1, from coordinate 4,318 downwards.
CGTTCTCGCTCGCACCAACGTTTCTCACTTGCGTTCGATCGAGTCGCTCTCGCTCGAACTAACGTTTAAATTTTCTCACCGCATCCTTAAAGATCGTGTTCGCTAAAATTACTAACGTAACCGGAATCGTTGGAATTTTCATCTATGTCGAAATCAATTTCTTCGAACATTTCGTCTATAATATAATATTTTCGAATTGTTCCGCGTCCACGTTTCTAATATAATTGATTACGTTGTCAATGTTCGCACGGTCCGCCATACTTTTTTATTGACTTCGGCAAAATAACGAATGAAGAAACATAAGCTTACACGTTTTTTTTACTATATCGTGATTCCACACCCATCCGTTTTCCTTTTGCCACTTTTTCCCTTTAAGTTTACGTCAGCGTGAGTTTCCTTTTTTCTCTTTTTATGTGAAGATAAATTGTATATATATATATAAATAGATAGGGATACATAGGTAGATTAGAGAGGAAAAAAATGAGACGACGCGATTACACAATGTTTGAGATTAAATATATTAAGTATAGTACAAAATAATTTCACATATTGTAAAAACGTATAGGTTCATCGTTAGCATTAATTGATATATACAATTAACGTTCTCTGAAAATCAAAGCGATCAACTCGCAATCGAGTATGTCGTTGCGGTCGAAGGAATCGTTATCGTACATCATTTTTAGCACGTTTGCAGATTTCGTGACAGTGGACGCGATAGCAAGAAGTCGCGAAAATTTTTTATCGACGTTATCAGTCATTGCGGTTAGAGAGGAAATGAGACGATTCACACAGTGTTCGAGATTAAATATATTAAGTACAGTACTTTTCGACATGAATAGACGAGCTGTACTTGTTTCTAGACGCAGTATTGGTAGATTATTAATTCGTCCGAAGCGTAACGTTAGATTTCCAACGTACATTGGTGACGGCGCACGTATTCCTTTATTATTTTCGTCGTACTGCAAAAGGGACAAAAAAAGAAATTGGCAGATGGAAAAGAGAGACGCAAAGGGAAAAGAATATCTACCTATTTGATATGTTATCTTTATCTGGATTCGCATCAGTTGACTCGTCGACTTTTTTTCTTCTTCGTGTTTTGTTCATCGCGATCGTCCTGTTTCATAAGATAATTTATAATATCTTCTCACGATCGGGGAAAAAAAAGCTTGGAAAGTGCGTACGAACGATGTTATCGGAATGATCGTTCCTTTCGTACTGATCGTTTAAAAATTATTATAGTATATATTATATGTGTCCTTTCATCCTTTCCTCTTCCTCTTCCTTCTTCGTCTTATTTCTCGGTGTGTGTCAATGTGTATTACTCGATTGAAATAATCGATCTAAGATATCCTGCATTTGTTGTAATAATCCGTTTCGCAAACATTCGACGTTGAGTACGTTTATATTAAATTTTAGCAGCCTCTGTTACGGTTCTCGTGAACTCGTTAAATGTGTAAAATTGTTGTTTTTTGGTAAAGTACAGATTACCATTTATATATCGGAAGGCCAAGGTCGGAGCTGGTGGTTCCTGGGAATACCGCTTGTAACGGTTGATACGAGCAAACATTCATACTACATTCGTCTATCTGCGCCACGTCGTTACCATTGAAAATCGCGTAGGTTTGTCCTCTATTAGTATTTACTACGGTATCGATGAAAGCGTTCGGGGGAAATCCTAGACTTGAGAGACGTTTTGGCCAACCTTCTTTCAATTTGAAACTGGGATACTCGATTATGTAGACTATATTATTTATAAACAGTACTAGTTCACCCGAAAGTCTTTGATACGCGGCTGATAAGGAGAAATTCTCCGGAAGGAAATCCATGTAGCTGTTTAGTATGTACGGTCCGTCGTATTTTGTATCATCTATATTTATCGACCATACGTAACATTGGTACGTGACGAATATTCGATGATGCAATATCGTAGTATATATTATATGTGTCCTTTCATCCTTTCCTCTTCCTCTTCCTTCTTCGTCTTATTTCTCGGTGTGTGTCAATGTGTATTACTCGATTGAAATAATCGATCTAAGATATCCTGCATTTGTTGTAATAATCCGTTTCGCAAACATTCGACGTTGAGTACGTTTATATTAAATTTTAGCAGCCTCTGTTACGGTTCTCGTGAACTCGTTAAATGTGTAAAATTGTTGTTTTTTGGTAAAGTACAGATTACCATTTATATATCGGAAGGCCAAGGTCGGAGCTGGTGGTTCCTGGGAATACCGCTTGTAACGGTTGATACGAGCAAACATTCATACTACATTCGTCTATCTGCGCCACGTCGTTACCATTGAAAATCGCGTAGGTTTGTCCTCTATTAGTATTTACTACGGTATCGATGAAAGCGTTCGGGGGAAATCCTAGACTTGAGAGACGTTTTGGCCAACCTTCTTTCAATTTGAAACTGGGATACTCGATTATGTAGACTATATTATTTATAAACAGTACTAGTTCACCCGAAAGTCTTTGATACGCGGCTGATAAGGAGAAATTCTCCGGAAGGAAATCCATGTAGCTGTTTAGTATGTACGGTCCGTCGTATTTTGTATCATCTATATTTATCGACCATACGTAACATTGGTACGTGACGAATATTCGATGATGCAATATCGTATCTACATCTTGTAACGAACAGAGATCTAATTAATCGGGT
>NW_011626998.1:7960-28477 GCF_000204515.1 Acromyrmex echinatior | reverse complement strand
ATGTTTGGTGTAAGCGAGCCAGCAATGCGTCGAATTGCCGAGGAGGGCCTTCGATACAAATCGTACACATTAAAGAGGCTCTCTGAGGCTACCACGACAAGGAATTGTTCGATTTGTCCGGATTTTGGTGACGCACTGTATATAATCATTAAAATATGTTCTATTAAATCTTCTTCCTTACGAAAAATTAATTAATAATCAATAAATTTAAAAAATTAAAAATTTTTTAATCAGTAAAATAAATATATGAAAAAAATTAATAAAATAATTAAACATTCTTTAAGTTTCCGCTATTAATATCTCCTACTAATGAAACTTCGGCTCTTTCTTAGGTCTTTTCCTAATAATTCAAATTATAAGAGGATTATTCCTATCTATTGATTACTGCCCCAATATTTCAATCGCTTTTAATAGAATCATTCATATTAAAATGTACCAAATGATGAATTATTCGCAATATTCACATAAACGCAACCTCACTTTTTTTTATTTGTATATATTTACATATTAGTCATACATATTAGTCGTAATATTTATTACAATTTCTTTAATTTAACCCACACTTGAATCTCGGGTGTCTCAATTCTTTTATTATCTAAGATACTTTTATTATCTAGGGCCTTTTTAGGGTATGTACTCGCCTGAGGTCAAATATCTTTCTGGGGAGCCACAATAATTACCTAACCTTTTATCAACCATCCCATATATAGGAAATATATTAGTTATATGAATCTGAGGGGGATTTTCCATCAATAACTCAACTTTAAATCGTTTCTTCTCTTTTCACTTTATTTATCATCATCTCCCATTTATCATCATCTTATTTATTTTTATTCACCTATTTTTCTTATACGCAACCGGATTCTCAAACCCCATGGGAATAAACAGTGATCTTTCAAAAATTCCTTTTCAGCCATACTTTACCTTAAAAGATTTTTTAGGTTTCCCTTTTATCCTCTCAATTTTTCTTATTATTATCTTCCAATATCATATATTTTAAGTGACCCAGATAATTTTACCTCAGCAAATCCTTTAGTCACCTATATTCAACCAGAATGATACTTTTATTCGCCTATGCTATTCTTCGTTCTATCCTTAACAAACTAGGAGAAGTAATTGCACTTACCATATCAATTTTAATTCTCTATAGCTCTATGAATATACTTAAAATAAAGAATGGTCCCTTCCATCGCCGATTTTCGTGAGGATGCAACCTATTTTCTTTGTCCATATTCTCTTTGATTTTAACACAACCTTTAATATTTATTTTGTAACAGAATAAATTTTTAATATTGTATGAATATAGATTTTTTTTTGTTTGCGAGGAGGAGAAAAATTTTTACATAACCCCTCATTCGAGATGCTCCGGAAGGAGAACCTCCGAATGAGGGAAAAACACTCAGATACCGGTTTCCTGATTGTGCAGGATTCGATAAGTCTGCGTTCCTTTTATAAGGACAGTGGACATCATTGCCTACCTACTAAAAAATTCCCCTATTCAGCACCTCCGCACATTGAGCCCATCACGGAATCGCCTACCTGGCGGCATTTCATCAGGGTACACCGAAGTGGAGTTTACACTCGCACTTCCATGGTCCGGTATACTACTTAAAACTAGAATCCTATCCTATATTATATTATCCTAAATATGTACATTATATATACATTTTTACACATGGTTGTCGTCAGACTTTGGGATCTGGAAGGACCGAGCTAAAAGAACCCTTTGTCTCTTCAGAGCCTGACGTTCCCAATTTGCTCGCTCCTTCTTGCGCATGACGGCCTCGCAAAAATCCGCAAAGGCCAACACATAGCGGAGCACATAGCCGCCCTAACAATGGAGCCGTATGTCCTGTTAAGAACATCAACCAACCGTTTAAAAAGTGACGTCCTCTCCGCTGCCTAATGGGAAAAACAACAGCGTGTGCATCGCCATATCCGCAGTTGCACGATGCGTACAAATGCGTACAAATCAGCGATGCGTTACGCTGTATCTCAAAAAGATAGACTTCAAAGCACCCATGACTCATTAAAATCTGGGTCATGCGGATTGTATGAATATACCAAAAATAAAGAATGGGCCCCTCCATCGCCTATTCTTGTGAGAACGTAATCACATTTTCTTCGTCTCTTCGATTTTAACACTATTTTTGACATAGAGATTCATTTCTTAATAATACTCTGAAATATGAAATTCTTCGACTATGTAAAAAATTTTTGTTATTCATAGTAATATATCGATATCTAGGGCAAGTCAGAATTATAATGTATTCGTTTTAATGCTTTGCATTAAACGCTTACGGTAGCCTACATATAACATCAGAACAGCCGACTGTTATTTCCGCGCTTATGCCAACCCGTATACAGTGCTAGAATAGTCGATGTTTTAATGCAGCGTTTACGGCAGCGGTTATACGGCGCCGGAGCAACCGATGCTTTATTTCAGCGCTTACGGCAGCCCTTATACAGCGTCAAAGCAAATGATTAATTGCAGACGAATAATTAATCAATATTCTGAAAATAAAATTTAATATATTTTATAAATCTCAATAGTTTATTAAGGTTCACGTAAACGTACTAGAAGAATTCCGTTCTATTCCAAGAAAGTGTCATTGTATGTAAAAATTATTTCCAAACTTACTTAATCTGTTCGAAGAACATGTATGCTCCTTGTCCTCCTTTGGGCATTTCTTCTTAATAACTTGTAAATCATTAGAGTAACACCATTCCGATTTTTTGTCTGCTCTTAACATACACGTGTAATGACACGATTCATTTCTTCGCTCTCATGAAATATAGTGCTTATTACTTTTTTTTTATTAATATAATCGTGACAATACTTGTCGGTACAGCGTTAATCCGACTGTCAATAATTTTTTTAGAAGCACCGTTTAGAAAAGTGTATAAATTGAGCTGTATTACTAAGATGGATAAAGTCGATTTGATTATGGTTTTCTTTTTCAGAACGGTATCCTTACATTCGTTGCATTGCCAATTTATCGTTTCCCATTTCGAAAATAAATTTCTAAATCAATCGAACTTTGCAGAGTGACATATTTTTCCTTTTTAATGTCGACTGTATAGGTAATATTAGCAAACAACTCTTTTCCAGCGTAGTTACACTGTAGTTACATTTGGTATTCGAAGATGTTACGTGCTTCAATTCGAATTCTAATACATTATTGATTTCGGAATACGTCGACATTAGAACCTTGAAAAATTCCAAAACTTGTGTTCGTTCTTCGAAGCGTTCTCCGATAGATCTTCTAACCGTTAGATTATTGCAACACTTATGCTTAGCATACGCGCAGATAACATCAATCAATGTGTTCAATTTATTTTTCAATATTTGTTGCCTGATACGTACGCAATAAAATGCATATTGCAATATTACAGCGTAACACGAAACATGATCGTCACTACAGAGGCCGTATATTTTCTATGTAATTATACTTTCTGATTCCTCGCAACCATAATTCTGTACATCCTCAATCATATTATGTATGACCATCGACAGTGAATTTTCACAACCTTCTTCTCGGACGAATTGATTTGTGATAGCTGAGCTTTGAACAGATCTCAGTCGATTATATTCTACAAATGGCTCCCAAGTTTACTTTAACGAATGCCAGATTAAAATTCATCAATATATGGTAGGCTTTCCAATATACTCACTCATGGAGTATAGGATACCCAATGTAGGACAAACCTACATTGACTATCATTGAACACACTTGTTCCTAGATCCATCATTGCATTTTTACATAATTCCTTGACTTTTGTGTATAGTTATTCCATAACTGAGAGATAATGGAAATTGTTTCTGATGTACCATTTGTGAAATACTTCGAATTTAAGGGGATCCTAAAGTCGTCTGTATTATCGACTAAACACATATAATTTTTGTATAACAAATATTCTTTTTCTCTTTCACGGAATCGAAAATCCTTTTCCAAAATTAAAGTATACGCATTAATATGTGTCTGTGAAGTGAAGTCAATGCTGAGAATGATCAAAAATTTCGAAATCGATATAATTTTTACCATTTTTTAATGTGTTTTTTAGTATCATGGCGTCTCAGCTGTCAAGTTGTTACAACATTTGCTTGATATGGAAGCTTTGCAACCTGTACGTCCGAAATAATTCATAGACACATAATTTACATGAACAGACAATGCTAAATTTTTAGAACGATTTAGATGCTTTATTGCAACGACTTTGTTATACAAAAATTGACACATGCGTGTGATTGCGTGTATTGTAGCTGCGTGAGATCACGTGAGAAATCGAGTATACGGAGCATTAGATTAGTTGCCGAGTGTCGCTATAGATGGCACTGCAAATTGGCATGTTGGCGTATTGGCTACGTTCAGAAACATCACACGAATAGCCCAATGTGCCATTAGGTCCATTTACACTCTTTGAAGTGATGCATACGGTGCAATAAATTGAAGTGAAACAGAAATACATTTTTCTTTTCATTTTTTCTTTTGGATGGTGTCAATAAAATTTATATGTATAATAACTCTAAGGTCCAGCTTTAGCGTATTAGTTTATTTATCGTGTGCGATGTGCGATATCCAATAAGCGCACAGCTTTAGAATTTAATTTGCTAATTAGACATCGCTCATTGTACATCACATGTCGCATGCAATCGTAATAATAGACAATTTTTGTGCTCAGACACTAAGGCCGGAATCACTAATTCTCTAGAGTAAAAAAATACGCAAGTAATTATTTATTTCAAGTTGTATTTTAAAAATTCACATATAGAATTAGTATATAATATTCTAGTATATCCTAATATGTAATAAGTTTAATATTAAAATTTAAATTTGAAAAATTTGAAAAATTAAAATTTGATCAATCAAAATAAAAGAAACTAAAATTTCTTTGCTCTCATTGATCAAATTAAAATCTTCAGTCTTCAATCTCAATCTTCAATGCATAGTTTGATTCCGGCCTTAGTGTCTGAGCACAAAAATTGTCGTAACACTTACTTGATAAAAGATATCAATGTTTTTAGTTTCTGTTTCCACAGCCAGAAAAATATCATTCTATTGCTAATAAAAGTAATTATTCAATTTATTTTTTTCTTTTTAAGTAACAATTATCTTTAACAGAGAATATTTTTTTGATAATAATCTTAAAATGCTTATTATAAAATTTTAGGAAGTCATTATTAAGTACTTAAAACAAGAATTTTGTCAAATTGATCAAAGAAACAAAGATTTCATAATAAGCAAATCAAATTTGTATTTGTTTAATAAACTTGATTGAAAAATTAAACTTATTATATATTAGGATATACTAGGATATTATTATATATACTAATCCTATACTTAAGATTCACAGAATAAACACTATATGTGTATTTTAGAATAAATTTAATGTTTGTGATAAACTTATGACAAATTTGCGAATATGTATACTTTCGAAATACAACTTGAAATAAATAATTACTTGCGTATTTTTTTACTCTAGAGAATTAGTGATTCCGGCCTTAGTGTCTGAGCACAAAAATTGTCATGACACTTACTTATACATAGGTTGCTGGAAAAGTTTTTGCAATCTAATACTTCCAGTGGCGCCAACGTTCTGCTACTATCATATCCGTAAAATTAGACATTTTTAACCTATAATTCAGTTGACACTTTATAATTCAGTTGTACCCAACTAGTTTTGTTTGCATAGTATTTTAAAAGAAGTTATTTTGTGAGAAAATGGAAATTTCGCATGAAAATTTTCGGGCAGTGATTTTTTACGATTACAAATGTAATCTAACTCCGAAACAATCGACTTCATTTGGTTTTTGGGGATGAAGCATCATCCAATAGGACTGTTTATAATTGGTTTGCCGAATTACAGTGATCGTACCTTTCTTTGTGACGAATTCCGAAGGTCGTCCATCCACGTCTGTGTTGCCACTAATGTTGATGCTGTGCGTGAAATAATTGAGCGAGACCGGCATATGACATACCGCGAGATTCAGGTATCCTTAGGCATTGACATGAAAGCAAACATACAATTTTGCATGATTACTTGAGCGTAAACTTTGCAGTCATTGGATCCCACACAATTTGACCGAAGCTCAAAAACAGGTTCGTGTTAAATGGAGCAAAGAAATTCAAGAAATTCACCGAAGTCGGTCAAATTTGGTCTACAACATCGTTACTGGGGACGAAACATGGATCTATTCGTATGAGTCCGAAAGTAAACAACAATCTACTGTTTGGGTATTTCAAAATGAACAGAAACCAACAAAAGTTGTTCGTTCACGCAGTGCTGCCAAGCAAATGATTGCTTGTTTCTTCAGTTATACCGGACATGTGGCAATTAAATGAATTGCGTAGAACAAACCGAAATCGTCGCATCATCTTTCATCATGACAATGCCAACTATCACATTGTACGTCAAACTGTTGATTTTTTATCCAGTAAAAATGTCGAATTGATAACTCATTGTCCGTATTCACCTGATTTATCACCTAATGACTTCTTTTTGTTCCCAAACATTAAAAAGAACATGCGTGGTGAGCGATTTGAGTCGCCTGAAGCAGCTGTTGAAACATTTCGTACACTGATTTCTGAGGTTCAGCCTCAGAGTGGAAAAAATGCTTCGAAAATTGGTTCGAGCGTATGCAAAAATGTATCGATCTTAAAGGCGAATACTCCGAAAAACAATAAAGCCATTTATCGAATTTTACATGTTTTTTTTATATTGTTTGCAGAAACTTTTTCAGTAGCCTTAAGTATGACTTAAGTTGTAGACGTAAGTAACGTATAAGTTTTCACGAATGACAATTGCCTTATGGCAATAAGTCATATGTCATACGCTAAAGCTTGTACATTACGTGCGTCTTAACTTAAGTCTCTAAATAAGTGTTATGACCATTATGACAAATCTTGTGCTTAGATTCTTAGATAAATAAATACATAATACGAGGTCTGTCCCAAAAGTATCCGACCTGCATTTATATCTTCGCGCCAAAGTGTTCTAGCGACCTCTACCGGGCAGGCACGTCAACAGTAGGACCTTACGAACTTATCGGTTGGTCGCCGACACTAGTAGGACGTATAGTTCATACGCAGTGTGTATTTGTTTACAGTGTCTTTTTCACGTTCGTCGGATTTTTAAGTAGCTAAAAATGACCGAAAAAGTTGAGCAACGAATTTGCATCAAACCTTGTGCAGCAGTATTTATCAAAACACAGTGTTGTACAGCTTCGCCAGCCTCCGTACAGTCCCGACGTAGCTCCCTGCGACTTTTGGCTATTTCCTCAATTGAAAATGCCGCTTAAAGGACATCGATTCGACGACAAGAAGACTGTTGAAACCAATGCGACGAATGCACTAAAGGCGATTCCAATAACTGACTTTCAAGACTGCTTTGGGAAGTGGAAGCATCGATATGAGCGTGTTGTTCAATCAAATGGGGACTACTTCGAAGGATGCCATCAACCGGATGACGAAGAATAAGCCAAGCGCCGAAAAATGGAGGTAGGTCGGATACTTTTGGGACAGACCTCGTATACATAATATTATACACATGTAATATACATAATATTACACATATATATATTGTGTGTGTGTGTGCATGTTAAACGTAATTCTACGTATTGATAGTCTGTATAAATAGCATCTCAAGAGAGTGAGGGAGAGGGAAAAAGGGATGAATGAGTATGATAGAAATAAAATCGTAATCACACTACAAACTCTTGATTATGACTACGTTTATATGGCTCGATTTACGCCAAAGTTATAACATCGATATTATGAAACTGGCCAATCATAACTATTCTTTTAAAGAATGGATTATGACTGACCAGTTTCCTAACATCAATATTATAATTTCAGCATAAATCGAGCCGTGTAAACGTATGGTGCTTTCCATTTGATGACACAAATCGACATAAGCGTCGTTCTATATCTTTCTTGACATTCAGAGAGTGATAAAGATAGAACGCTTGTTTCGACTTGTGTCATGAAATGGAAAACACTCGTAGTAATCTCTGACTCGATTTGAGTTAGCGTTGCCAATTAATTTCTATTCATGAGTCGGTCCAGGCTGGCGTTCCATGAGCGTAAATTTATAGAACGGAACAGCGAGATTAATCATAACCGCAAAAAAGAAAATAAAGTAATAACTGTAGAGTTTTGGTCGTGCTATTTAGTTGCACGATTTTATTTCATAAAAAAAATTTAATTGTTTTTTATACATATATTTTGTTACGTCCAAACTCTTGAAATTTGGTCAAGGAGCCAATGAGGGAGAAAGCCAATGGAGAGGGTATGAAAGAACGGTTAGACTCAATCTCACAGGTATATGCGCGGAGGCGCGTACGCACCTTTTCAATCCCGGAATATGAATCAACGTCCGAAGGGACGCTATGACACTAGTTACGCTGGACAGTACGAATATCGGTCCTACTTTTGGGTCAAGGAACTTAATCCTTTTGACCCGGGATTGGACCTCGTGCAATCTCAGGTATTAGAGGGAAAGAAATGCGAGTGGTGATTTAACAAATAAATAGAAGCTGGCAATCTTCATTTACAATCTAAACTTACATTTATTTAAAGAAAATATTATTATTAGATTTATACAGAACATACATATTTATATATATTATATATAAAAAAAACATATTAATTTAGTTACAATCGATTTGTTTATGATAAAATGATTGAATATCTAATGTAGTTGTGTCTTGTAGTGGTGGGAGTGTGTGTGTGTGTGTGTGTGTGTGTGTGTGTGTGTGTGTGTGTGTGTGTGTGGAGAGGAAAGGATTAACGGATATGGGAGGTGAGGAAAGTATTGCAGGAGCACATCGGGATGAAGTGCTTGTAGAGGACGGTGTAAGATGTGGGATTTTCGAGAATGTACCATATACAATGACTAATCTGTCCCCTTCATTGGAGGGGGACGAAAACAACCGGAACATTCGAGTCGATCGGCTCGGGATTCAATTGAAACGGGAGGGGCGGGAGTTGATCCAAAGGAGGAAGGAATGAGAATCCTTCTTCATGAGAAGGAGAGGGAGGGAATCGTTCCTCGAAAGGAGGAGGGGAATAACCAAGGATTTCCTGAATAGCAGGATCGATAACAGGAGGAGAGGTGAGATCTAACGGTTGTGTTGATGAATAGGAGATCTCGATGAATTGTTCGCCAGTCGGTTGTGGCGGGGCGATTGTGAGTGACCCTGGGGAACGGTTCCGCCTACTCCTCCGTACATAGGGGGTTCGTCCGTGTTTCCTGATGGTATGAAGGGTTAAAATTGACGTGTGTTCGTTGGAAACGCGTGAAAGTGTATTTAAGTATTGGGAGTAAACTAAACAGAACAAACTAGTTCTGTTTTCCAAAAGATGGTTCCGGCTGTTGTGAATGATTTATAGTGACTGATTTTGGCATTTTCAGAGAGGTTAGACATCTGCTAATATTCAGTTTATAGCGCTTTGAGTTTTATACAAAAACCTTGATTTTTATTGTGTTTCAAATGTCGAATTTTGTGTTAGCCAAGCAGCATTTGCGGGAGGTTCTAATTTTCTGCTTTAATTGGAAAAGTGCAGCTGAAGCCCATCGAATGCTTGTCAAAGTTTATGGTGACACTGCTTCAACTGATAAATCATGAAGAGAATAGTTTCGACGTTTCAAGGATGGAGATTTCAGCGTTGAAGACAAGCCTCGCTCTGGATAGCCAAAAAAATTCGAAGACAAAGAATTAGAGGCATTACTCGAAGAAGATCAGAGTCAAAGGAGCAAGAGGAGCTTGCAGAATCATTGGGAGTAGCCAACAAGCCATTTCTGCACGATTGAGAGCCATGGGAATAATTCAAAAACAAGGAAACTGGGTATCTTATGAATTGAAATCGAGAGACGTTGAAAGGCGATTTTTCACTTGCAAATAGCTGATTCAAAGACAACAAAGAAAAGGTTTTTTGCATCGGATTGTAACTGGAGATGAGAAGTGGATATTCTACGACAACTCCAAGAAGAAAAAATACTACGCTAAGCCCAGTCAATCATTGCTATCGACCTCAACATCAACATCAAAGCCGAACATTCATGGTTCGAAGATCATGTTCTACATCTAGTGGGACCAAAAGAGTGTTGTTTACTATGAGCTGCTGAAACCTGGCGATTCCATTACGGGCGATCGATATCGGTTACAATTGATTCGTTTGAGCCGTGCATTGTGAGAAAAACGGCCGGAATACGAGCAAAGACATGATAAAGTTATTTTTCTTCATGATAACGCTCGGCCTCATGTCGCAAAAATCGTAAAAAAATATTTGGAAACGCTCAAATGGGATGTTTTACCGCACCCGCCGTATTCTCCGGATATTGCTTCTTCTGATTACTGGTTATTCCGAAGAATGCAGCACGATTTGGCAAGTCATCGGTTCACTTCTCCAAAATTGGATCGCTTTCAAAGACGAGTCATTTTTTCGAGAATTCGAAAATTGCCTAAGAGATGGGGAAAAAGTAGCAGCCAGCGATGGACAATACTTTAATTAATCTGTTCATTCATTTTGTTTTTAAATAAATGCATTTTTAAAAACAAAAAAACGGACCGAACTAATTTGTACTCCCAATACAATGAGTGTTTTTCCATGCGGGGAAACGCGGGAGTGGAAATAAATGCGACTTACTATTAGCTGGCCCAAAATATCGGGTAGGTTCTAGGCGAGTGGCCAAGGAGATATATCGTCAGCGGAGAGCGTCCGAAGGGCAGTCGCAGTGGCGTATGGCTGGTAATTCCAGTTGCGATTTGCTCACAAGTTCGCACTCGGATGGGATCGTGAACTGGCGTGATTAGCGCAGATTTCAATAATTTCTGCACTGCCCGAGACAATGAGTAACTGAGCGCGAACTTCACTGACGTGGACCGGGTGATTCAAAATTTCGTACTGACGCTCTGCACTTCCGCGGGATCTCTATTTATATTCCGAAAAAAGGGCGTTGTGCTCTTTGTCTAGGATGCAAAAGTTAGTTGCAAGATTTACGATTTTTATAGCGTTCTATCGTTATTAATCTAGAGTACATCGTTAGAGTAGTTTCGAGAAAAAAAGAAGTGATTTACGGTTACCCTTGAAGAGCCAAGATTGCTCCAGACGGATGATGAATTCTGTTATTCTCGCGGAAAATACGGCTAGGTAAACAAATGGTTACCGTGCACAACTAAGTTTGCGTGCAGGGCTACCATTGTCAGTCGCGAGTCTAATCTTAGCTAACGCTCCCGTAGGAAATTATCCCATGCGTTTTATGATTTTTTTAGGCGCGACGTGGCGCCTGTTTTTCTAAAATGAAATTGTTAGTCAGTCTCGGATGACAAAGCCTAGATTTTTACTATTGCGTGACTTCGGTGCATTTATAATGTCTTTTGCAATCTTGTCTCTTTTTGGGCCTGCGTTAAGGTTATTATTCCTTCCGGGTTGATTGGCATTTACGAGTTTTCGCGGAGCCTGTCTGGTCCCTCTTATCAATTTTGTCAGACCGTTATCAGAAGGCTCCGCTCGAGTCTCGCAGACGCCAACCATAGTCGCGACGTGGAGCCGAAGAAAAGAATCGTGGCGTCTGTAGGACTTAACAATTTATTCATATATATATATATGCGCATCCTGTCGGTGCCGACACGTATCCTGCCGGTGTCGACAGATATCTTGGCATTGTGTATGACGGTGGTAAGTATGTTGATGGTATGTACATATCCCCATACTTTCGCTGCTCCTTGTACACCGCTTGATTAATTCGCTAAAAGAAAACTTCGATATTACATGATAATATATAATTATTTTATTGATAATGTATACGTGGTCAATAATACCTTTTCGCTTGAAATTAGCTGCATTTCAAGCCGGCGAAACCGTTCTCATGAGCGAAAATTAACAGCGGAATGGAACAGCGAGACAAATCACAATCGTAAAAAAGAAAGCAGAGTAATGAGTTAAGTCATTGTCGCGCTATTCAGTTCCGCTGCAAATTTCTGCTCATGGGAGTCAGCCTTAGGCAAACGCATACATATCATTAGTATTAGAATCACTGCTTAAATATATATGTATTTTAGATATATACATATATAAATAATAATATAACACATGCGTCTCTAAGAGTCTTACAGTAATAACTATTTCAATCTCATCGCATTGCCTGAGAATAGATGACATTTTTATTTTATTATATTGATACGCAATAGAAGGTATTTATTCTCATTAGCTATTACTAAATTAATGATATATAATTGTTCATCACACAATTGCAATTCGGTTTAATAACTTTAATGTACATTTCGCATAATGTTAGATTACTTTTTTACTCTTTTATTTTTATTTGTATTCTTTGCTTCTTAGCTTGTAGCTTTCTCTTATTAGATTTACTTATTTCAATTACAATTTCATATATCTGTACTTTTTAACAGAAACAAGTTATGTTTGTCTATTATCTACATACACTATCAAGAGGAACACATGGTTTTCGATTACAACATTCCTGTAACAGTTATTCCAAATTGAGCGAATTTGATTATTAATGATGCGATCGAGAACGAACTTTGATTTTTATATGTCTTAACTATGCAATATTTCCACTGTTTTTGTTTATATTAATAATGATCCAACAGGAATCGAAACGTTTGTTTTGTTTTGTTTGTTACAAGTAAATTAAAGTTTATATTTTAACTAGATGACATGTTTTATTTATTAACGGTTTAAAATTTTTTATTTTATAGTGATTGTTTTAGGCTCGTAGCTCTTTGTCTCTTTCTGTTTTTTAAATAATTTAGTAATTAAATTGATTCCTTCAGAGCTAAGCACGACTTCGCTTAACGTCATCGTTGTCATTATCTTATCGCTCCGCACTCGAGCTCCGCATTCAAGTGCAGCTTGACACAGAACAAAGTACGGGATAAGATAAGGAGAAACTGAGTCGAAAATCAGTTAAACGGCTAAAATGTGCAATGTGTATAATGCGTCTACAATACCTAGAGTAAGTAGTAAGAGTACTCTTTAAATCTGAATCAGTGGATAATCACTAATTACAGTGGCATACTTAGCACTGATAATTAATCAGTAAAATTCAATTAAAAATGGAAGAATGTTTGAGCATTATATAATTAAAATACTGATATTTACATGTTAATTCCAATCTTTCAATATTCATTGAATTTAACACTACAATACAAAGTTAATTAGATTACATAATAAAGATTAGCTAGGGATTTCACATTTAATTCATTGATTACCAGTGGCATATTTAGCACTGGTATCAGTGATTATCCACTGATTCAGATT
The DNA here is from genome assembly GCF_000204515.1 of Acromyrmex echinatior. Next base: position 15,191 of record NW_011626998.1, on the reverse strand, counting down.
TAGAGAGTAAGAAACTCACCAATCACAATTGAATGTGAAGAGAATAATCTGTGATTAGTCAGTTTCTTACTCTTATTTCTTGTATTGCCTTTTTTGATATTCTGATCGTTTTTCACGCAAAGTTTGATTCAAATTGATCATTTGTTGTCGGTATGTTCAGTATTAACGGTTTCGCCAGGTTTTAGCAGTTCATAATAGATCACACCTTTCTGATCCCATCAAATACAGAGCATTGTCTTCCGTTCATAGCGATTTAGCCTTGCAGTCCATGTCGATGGTTCGCCTGGAGTTACCCATGATCTTTTACGCTTAGGATTCTCAAAATATATCCACTTTTCATCGCCAGTCACAATTCGATGGAGAAATGACTTTCTTTTGTACCTGGCGAGCAGCATTTCGCAAATGGTTTTTCGGTTTTCCTGCTGTCTTTCATTCAGTTCAACCCATTTTCCCATCTTCTGGATCTTTCCCATGGATTTCAAACGTATAGAGACGGCTTCTCGTGTCACATTCAATTGATCCGCGAGTTGTTGAGTTTGAGCGTCATTCTCATCCAATTCGCTGCAATTCGTTGTCTTCAAACTTTTTCGATGGTTTTCCACGTTCGGTTTTCTTCATTTCTCACGTCAAAATCGCCACTTTTGAATTTTTTAAACCACTCAAAGCACTGTGATTTACCAAGAGCATACTCACCGTAAACTTCGACAAGCATTCGATGCGATTCTGCAGCAGTTTTCGTCAAATGGTAACAGAAAATCAATGCTGTCTACAAATCGTAATTTCCAGACACAAAATTCGACATGTTCAACGCTATTACAAACTATACTGTTGTATGAAACTTGTTTGTTGTGAGTTGAAAATCTTTGTCAGATGTCAGAACAAGGAAATGGCGTCAATGACGCGGTCTGACGGCAACTATTAGGTGTACAAATAAGTTTTAAAGTGTTTTTAATGAAATTTAATATTTATTTATTTAGAAACGAAGACATACTTAATTATCTCTAATTAAAATAATCTCCATCATTATCTATGATCTTTAGCCATCTTTCGGGCAGCTTGCGAATTCCAGAAGCGAAGAAGGTTTCGTCTTTCGATGCGATAAAATTATCCACCTACTTTCGCACTTCTTCAAATGGTCAAAAGTGTACGGACAAGGCGTTTTGCATTGACCGGAATAAATGATAATCAGAAGGGGCTATGTCTGGGCTATACACCGGGTGCGGCAGAACTTCCCAACCAAGAGTTAGCAACATTTCCTTTACAGGTTTACCAACATGAGGCCTACCGTTATCATGAAGCAATTTCACAGGATGTTTTCCTTTGCCAGTAAATGGACGATTTCGTTCGATTTCTTGATTTAAACGGATCAATTGTTGACTGTAGCGATCACTGTTAATCGTTTCATTCGGATGCAGTTCATAATATAGCACACCCTTCATGTCCCATCAGATGCATAGCATAACTTTGCTGCTGTGGATGTTGCGTTTTGGCGTTGATGTAGTGGGTTGTCCTGGATCCACATAATGTTTTCTCTTTTTAGGATTATCGTAAAAAATTCACTTTTCATCAGTCACGATTTTCCACAAGAAGGATTTTTTATGCTGTTTATTATATAGATTCAAACACTTCTCAAGACGATCATTTTTGTTTTTTTCACTTGATGCATGCGGCACCCACTTTCCTTCCTTCAGAATCTGCCGTAAACGAATTGAAATATCTTGTTGAGTTACTCCAAGTTGCTGTGCAAGTTCGTTTTGTGTTTGACATGAGTTTTGATCGAGTAATGCTTGCAATTCATTGTTTGTAACCTTCTGAGGAGCACCACTACGTTCTCTATCGCTAACATCAAAATCATCCTCTTTAAATCGCCTAAACCAAAACTCACACGTACTTTTGGATACAACATTGACTCCAAGAACAGAACAAATTGATTCACATGCTTTAGCAGCGCTTTTTCCTTGATGAAATTCATATCGAATGCAGTGTCGAATAAATTACTTGTCGCTCGCCATTTTAATTTTGAGATTAAGTTTCCAATTTTGTGAAGTCAATTATGTTTTTTAATAGTACACATTAAGCGCCACTACATATCAAAAGAGCGCGAAAATATTTGAATTCTAAATTTAAATTATACGTTACACAAAAAACGCTTTAAAACTTATTTGTACACTTAATACATTGACAGCTATGACTATCTATTGGTAAATTCCGGTTTCATATTTACGTACTCTGTGTGTAATAGACAACGTATATATATATATATATATAAAATGTAAAATCTGTCATACTCACTTTGTTCATTCCACCTCGCCGTGGCTCATTTGTTCGTGCCTGCGGCCTCTCTCGCACTATCGGGTGGTAATCCCACGATGGGGTATACCTTGTTTCTTGTGACGACGTCGTTGTCCGCGCTGGTGGCCGCGTCGTTGTCCGCGCTGACGGCCGCGTCGTTTTTGCACTGGTGACATTGTCGCTACCGCTGATGACGACGTCATTGCTGCCATTGGTGACGGCGTCACTTGAGCTACTGATGTCTCCATTGGTCTTGGAGATGAAACCTGACGCGACGACGTCAATAGCAGCTCTTTAGTAATTTTTCTTGTCACTTTCTCAAGTGATATGATCGAGCGGAATGATTGTGAACCCAGAGATCATAAATGATATAAAAATTTTGATTGCAATGCAAGCTCCACAAGTATGGAGAGCGATGCCATTACAGAAGGTTCCAATGTCAGCCTCAAAATGCATGGATTGATATATAAAACCGTTATCGCAGATGGTGATAGTAAGGTATATATTATAAATATATTTTCCACAATAATCCATATAGCGAACAGATGGTAGTGGTAAAAAAAAATATAATGCATCAATCATCTGCTTCGGAATCTGTGTAAGAAGCTAAAAATCGTAGCTGAAACAACTCAGTCAAAGACGCACAGAAAACGTGGTATTATCGAAATGCGTAATATTGTAAAAAAGAATATTTTAAAAGTACGTAAAGAGGTAATACGGACAGCTTCTGTACGAAATGAGAAAATGCAACTTTATCATTATAAGGCTACGGAATTACGAACAGATATACTGATTATCCTTAATCATATTTTTGGTGACCATAAACAGTGGTCATAAATGCGAAGATGGCTGTATAATGAAGAAAAACTACGTATCGCTTCTAAAACTACACGGTCTTTATCCGAAAATTGCTGTTACATATTTAACCGCTCACTCCGACAGTTTGCTGCTAAATGTAACGAATAATCTTGCAGAATCATTTAATTTGATAATCTGTAAAGAAATTGGCGGAAAGCGTATTAATTTTGGCAAAGAGATTGATTTGACAAAACTCTTACAATGCTAGAATTGCGGGAGCTGTTCTGCAATACAAAAAAATCCTTACACAGGTACATGAGGCACGAATAAAAGTGTACCTGTTACTGTTGAGAAACTGGAAAAGCGACGACTGCTAGAACCAGAGAATATCGACAAACAGATAGAAGATATAAGAAATTTAAACAAGAATCAGGAACAGATTGTTATGTCCGCAATCGCAACAGCCAGATTTTCTAGATGATGTAATGAAACAACTCAGCAAAATTATTTAGAGAAATTGTCTGAAGATAGAAACAACTGGAAGCAGATTGGGATACGATAGATCAAAGTGATTCCGAACAATGAATATCACTAAGACAAGAAAGATTAACAGCGTTTAAATTTGGAATCGTACGTCGCATGAGACCGACAATGTCTTGCGCAGCGGCAGTAAAGAATATTTTGTATCCTCTGGCCGCAGCCATGATATAATGGTCAAGAAGAATTAGCGAAAAAAGAATTAGCCGCAAAACTGAAGAAAGAAATAAAACCTCATGGATTATTCATTGATTATGAATATCCATACTTGGGTGCTTCTCCTGACTTATAGACGAAAATGATCTAGTAGAGATAAAATATCCTCTATCGGCTAAAGAAGAACAGCAGAAGAAGCTATGCATTTACCTTCCTTGAAAAACATCTTTGATAAAAGAAATTCAGATAAAATGAATATGAATCATCGATATTTTTATCAAGTCAAAGGTCAAATAGCACAGAGAGATTATTGCATTTTTACCATATGGATGCCAAAAAGTTTAAAAATAATGCATGCTGAGAGAGACATGTTTTTTGAAAAAATCAAATGTTACCTCGGCTAACACTTTTTTATTTAGAATGTATGTTTCCAGAACTCGTGCATAGTCATAGTAGACATATACCTATCAGAGAATCTATATATATTCTAGAAGCAAAAGAAGTTGTGAAAAAAATTAATATGAAAAAAAATCAACACAGTACAACTGAGAACGAAAATGTTATGAAATTGAATCGAATAAACGATTTAAATATGATAATAATATTTCGCCGATAAACACAGTAATTACTGCTGCTGCAAACATGGAGCAAGATGATGATTGCATCATTGTTCATTATACAAGTAACAGAAATATAACTGACATAGAAAAAGACAGAAAAATTTTAGGTGCTAGTATTACTTTCGACAATTTAGTAGAAAAGAATGTCTTACTTGTAAACAGCAAAGTAAATGACGAATCATTAGATCAATTTTTATGACTTATAAAAGAAACTTCTTCTTTGGAAACACAAAGTGTACAGTATCTGGAATTTCCTTATATGATTTTGGCTAGTCATAGCGAGAAAAGTGTACAAATAATTGAAGGGAATTGTAGCGATCATTAGCGATGTATATTTTTTGATGACACCAAACTTCGTATAACAGTATACGTAACTGTACATACAATAAGTTAACAGCCAAAGAAAAAAATTACATTCAACAACGTTATTCAAAAATAAATCAAAGAGACATTATTTTTGAACGAGGTCAAGCACAACCTGATGGCACATCTTATGGAATTTACGCTGCAGCTTTTGCCACAACTGTAGCCTTAGGAGGTAATCCTTATGATGAAAAATATTCCAAGAATGTAAAGTGCATGAGATAACACTTTGTAAAAATTATAAAAGGTAATAAATTGTTTCCAACATACTGATTCTAATAAGTCAGAAGCTACCGTCTATTCGGATGGTACTGATAATAAAAATCAGAGACTTCTGTTTTGCGATGCTAATTATAATAAAAACATTAAAAATTAGAAACGCCTTCTGATGATGTTTACAAAATAAAAAATAGAAGTCTCATCTGTTTTAATAGTACGGATAATGAAATAGAAAGTAAAAGCATTGTGCTGACAGTAATGATTACAATAAAACTCAGAAAGCATTTATTCTAACAGTACTGTTTATTACAAACATATTATTTGTAATAAACAGAATCGGAAAGACGACAAAAATGTATTGGCTGTGTTCTCACAAGAATGAACGTTGGAGGGGCCCATTCTACTTTGTCAATATTCAAAATGACATAATGTGATTTTGAATACGTGAGTTTTAATACGCTTAATATAACAAATGTACTATATTTGTCATTTTAAATTACAAATAGAATACATAAATGGTATGAAAAGTAATATTATTGACACTCAATCAACTTCAAGAAATGAATCACACTGCATAAGTTCTTGCAGTATAATTTTATATATACATATCATACAGACTGTTTCATTTTTAACTTTTATATTGAAATATTTAAGATACTGAAAAATATTAAAGATACTGAAAAATATATCAGATAAATGTTTGACAAATTTTTTGATTTGAGGGAGCGTCAATAATGGACAAAATTATTTTCCAAATAATATTACTCTTTTGATCATATGAAAGTCTCGTGGCCATTTTTTTAAAGGAATATAATTGTTTATATAAAATTTCTTATCCTGCTTATAGAAATATTAAAGTACAGCTATCTAAAAATCAATATAACATGCTTTATATACTAGCATATTTTGATGTTAAATATAATTTTTTGTTAAATATTTTTTTATAATCATATTTTAATATTTTTCTGTACAGAATAATAAGATGAATCAATTGATATAAAGAAAATACATAGTTCATTGTCAAAAAAGGTATGTAGTTGCATATTGCAAATTGAATAATTTTTGTAAAAAACGCACTATGTATTTTTCTTTTTTATACCAATTGATTTATCTTATTATTCTATACATGAAAGTATTAAGATGTGATTATAAAAAATATAGTTTACGAAATATTTGATGTCAAAGTGTACCAGTATGTATAAAATATCATAACAACTCATAAACTATTAATTTTTAGATAGTTTTATCTTGACCTTTATAAGCTGAATATATACATGTATGTATACATAAATATATATAAATATGTATAAAGATCATATTATATAAAACAATTATATAATTCCGTTTTAAAAAATAAAATGTGACTTTCATATAATCTCGAAAAAGTTATATATTTTACTAATAATTTATATCTCCTAAAGAAAGTCACACACTTTTGTCTGATACATTTTTAGTTTGTAGATATTTCTATGTAAAATTTAAAATGAACATCCTGTATAGAATTTAAAACAGACACCCTCACATATATGTATTATATAATTATCATGTGTGTGTACATATATGAATTACAACAATTGGACGTTTATCACAATTATAATTATTCTTAGTATATACGTATATATTATATATCTCCCGTTTAACAAATATTTTATACACATAGTTTAACTCTAATGTTCGAATTTATTACAATAATCGAGAATTACATTCTCTCCCAACAGTGTCATCAAGGTTGATAAAGTTTCCCATGACGTCTACAAAGCATACCTGAATTATTTATATACTAATACAGTTGATTTATATCTTATAAATACCTTTGAGAAGGTATCAGGTAAGTGGAGTTTATTATGAGCGATTATTGACCTAAATATTCATTCGACGTATTCAGTGGTCTAAATATTTGAATAAAACTCACGTTGATATTGGTATTCTTCTAGATCATTCAATCAAACTTTCAGATCTGAAAGAATACATCAATAGCAGCGAACGCTCATTTAACTGTTGAATCTGCTGAATGCGTTAAATATTGAAGCAACGTTTTTTTTTAACACAACTTTTTGATTTGGCCAATACTTATTGCGAGGATAACCTCAAGAAGCAGTGCATTTATAGAATAAAGCAAGAAATTACTGTATCAAATGTCGCCTACTTTTATAACTTTGCAATGAAGTATGAAACAGAGGTAGTCAAACGTTGTCACTATTAACATTTCATTATGTATCTTATGTATTCATGTACGTACAATAATT
>NW_011626997.1:85711-100384 GCF_000204515.1 Acromyrmex echinatior | reverse complement strand
AGGCATAATATAGAAAATATTATGAAAATTTATTTAAAAAATTTTTAAATAAATATATAAAATTAATATATTATTTTTATAATGAAAATATAATGTTTTTTTATAAATTATATTTAAAAAACAATATGAAATGACATGAATAAGTTACCAAAACGTAATTTATCGTTAATATTACTTTAACGTTACTATTTATCGTTAACTTTACCGTTAAAGGTTTCGTTATGTTATCTTTAACTGTTATTGCCGTTATCGTTGCCTTTGCTGTTGGCATTAATTTTGCCATTTCCGTTATCATTAGCGGTTGTCGTTGTCATTAATTTTGTCGTTTACCATTGCCGTTGTCTTTAACGCTATCGTTTCCTTTGTCGTTAATGTTATCTTTGCCGTTGCCGTTAACATTGATGTTGCCTTTGCCGTTGCCTTTGCCGTTGCAAATGCCATTTTTCCGTTGCTCTTGACGTGTTGACGTTGCTGTTGCCGTTGCCGTTACCGTTGCCGAGTTGCAGAGTTGCCGTAGCCATGATGCCGTTACCATGTTGCCGTTGCGGTTGCCGTTGTCGTGTTTCCTGTCACGTCATGCAATCATCTAAGCTTATATATACTAAATCGCATCGATTTTTCTTCTTTTCTCTCTCTCTCTCTCATACTTTAAGAACAAATCCCGCACATTACCGTCTTGAACAGCTAACTTTCAGGCAGCAATCCTATTAATTCATTATTTTATTATCCTAACAACTTAAAAATTTGTAAACATAATTCAGAATGATTATTAGAATTCTGCTAGACAAAAATTATAATTTGTTTTGTTTTAATAATTAAAATACTAAATTTGACCCTTGAAAGATTTCAACTAAATCAGAAGGCTAGGAATATAGTTTTTCTTTCATAATTCCTTTGCAATGCCAAAAAACATCAGTAAACCATAAAATAGAATGCAAAAGAGAACAGTAAGTTTTCAACCTTTGGAAATATCTTAAGCTTAATTCACATTCCAACAACTACTAAACTTAAACTCAAACTTTCAAAATTCATTTCAAAGTCAATAACAATGACAAATCCTTTAAAAACCAATATTAATTTTTGTAAATTTCATTGCAAAAGGTATCGACTAATCGAAGCATGGATAACCTAGTGACCTGACTAAATGCCCTTTTTTTCAAATTAATTGACAATTGAACTCCACGACAAGATTATAATCCTTATAAACAAACTCCCGCAACTATCTAAAAGTCATAAATTCAAAAATAACAAATACTAAAATTAACGATACCAGTAAGTTACTTTACGTCAACCTCTATATATACAATATTTACATTATGGTATATTACTGAACCGTATTTAGACGCTTATTTAAAACAAACCCTTCGAGGGATTATAAATATAAGGGCTACACGAAATTAAAGCCTGCAATTTTTACTTTTCAGTCATGCCTATATCTTTTCATCATTCTTAACAAATTATTGGAAAAACCATCTCTACAATACCCGCATCCATATACATTCGACAGATCTCGTATACATAACAACCTGAACCGCCTCACTGAATTCTCGCCTGAAACCTAGTAGAACTAAAAATAAAATAAATACAAAATCATTACTAAAGAACATTATTAACTAACAAATTATATTGTTATAAACAATCGACCCTATTAACCACTACATTTTATGTTGAATTATTATGGATCATAGCCCTACACATAAAATCTTTAGTATGACTTATATCCGAATTCTCAATAATATAGGAGATATTCTAAAAATTTTAATTGTACAAGAATACTATTCATTAACATCCAACTCCAAATCATTTGTTTATTACTTTTTTCAGTTGAGCGTTATCTAAAAACAATATAACAATTGTAACGATCCATTATTATGCATAAAATAATTATATACTACATTATATGTAAAATTGATCCGTATTAAAAATAGTAATAATATTAATATTGTAGAAAGACGAGAAAGATATTTTATTTATGATTCACAGCAAATTAGACGTGTTACTTAATGAAAGAAACCAATGTATTGGGTCATCTAAAAAGTATCCGCGGTACTTTGTCATTAGATATATGACCATCAACACACATCTAGTGACAAAAAACCGCGGATACTTTTTAGATGACCCAATAAATTTATTTAATAATAAGACTAGGAAATCTACCAATCATATGTAAAACACATCTAATAATAATTCTTGCACACATTGAAACGAATAAAATTATTAACTATTTCTTAAGTAAAAGGAATATCGTCCCATAGAATAAGCTTTGCCATAGCATCACGACTCATGCTCTGCTTAGATCATCCATTCATTGGCGACCTACATACTTCACATCAAGAATCGTAGCTATTTTTAGGCGCACAGTCATCCTGACTCATCATTGTAAGCGAGCTAGACACATATCTTATCATAAGGAGCGAGCCATAAATCTTACATATAATGAACAAAACTTGCGATCACGCCATTACTTTATAAGGAGCATTACTCATAGATCTTGATGAATCATGCCCATTTCTGCTATATAAGCTTCCTTCCCTTAAATGACGCATCATTATTTTCAAACATTCAAGTATTTGTTATTCCTTGTTCATAGATTTTTTTCCTTGAGCAGAAAGTGTTACTTACAGACGACTACTTCGAAATTCTTCCCTTTAACTTCATTCGTTACTTAGAAGTCAGTTCCTTTAGTTCCTGTAATTAATTAATATTATACTTCATTGTAACCACAACCATTATTTAAAATAAAATCATATTTTTACTATAACTTAAACATCACGTGCTCATCGTTTTATTTAAAACCACGCATTTCAACTGAAGTAGGAAGCTGTTCTGCGACGACCAACAATTCCAAACCAGTCTTCAGATGTAGAAAGCAGCTAATTATCCTGGGATTTTAACTTCCTTAACCGAATGAGAAATGCACCCCCAACAATGTCGCATCTAGGAATAGGAAATAAGAATTTTTTATTCTTATCATTAAATAAATTTACATTGGTTCTTTTTATTAAGTAACACGTCTAATTTGCTGTGAATCATAAAATCTTATATTTTCCTCGTCTTTCTACAATACTAATACTAATTTTGATTTAAATCCATTTTATATATAATAATGGTTCGTGAAATTGTTATATTGTTTTTAGAAAACATTCAACTGAAAAGGGTAATAAACAAATGATTTGGATATTAATATATGGTATTCTTGTCCAATTGGATTTTTTAGAATATCTCCTATATTATTTGAGAATTCGGATATAGATCATACTAAAGATTTTATGTGTGGGGCTAGAGCTTTATAATAATTCAGTATAAAGAGTAGCGATTAATAGGATCGATTGTTTATAACAATTTGTTAGTTAATAAGTTTCTTTAGTAATGATTTTATATTTAATTATTAATTAGTTCTACTAGTTTGCAGGAATCATTGAGACGGTTTAATTCGTTATGTATATAAGATCTGTCGAATGTATACTATATATGGATACGGGTATTGCAGGGGTGGTTTCTCTAATAATTTGTTAAGTGTAGGAATGATAAAAAATAAGTTTATAGGTATGTTTGGGAAGTAGAAATTGCAGGCTTTAATTTCGTATAACTTTTATATCTATAACTCGAAGGGTCTGTCTTAAGCATCCAAATGCGGTTCTGTTATATACCATAATGTAAATATATAGAGATTTACGTAAAGTAACTTACTAGAACCGTTAATTTTAGTATTTGTTATTTTTGGATTTATGACTTCTAGGTAGTCGCGAGAGTTTATTTATAACGATTGTCGTGAATTTCTATCGTCAATTAATTTGAAAAAAGGGACACTTAATCAGGTTACTAGGTTATCCATGCCTTGATCGATAATGAAATTATTTTTGATAATTAAATTGGCAATGATTATAAAGGATTCATTATTGTTATTGATTTTTAAATAAATTTTGAGTTTGAGTTTAAATTTAGTAATTGTTGGAATGTGAATAAGGCTTAAAGTATTTCCAAAGTGTGAAAATTTATTATTTGGATCTCTTGCATTCTATTTTATGGTTTACTGATATTTTTTGCAAAAGAATTATAGAAAGGCATTTATAATCCTAGCCTTCTGATTAATTGAAATCTTTCGTGAGTCAAATCTTGTATTTTAGTTATCAAAACAGAACAAATTATAGATAATTCTTGTGTAACAAAGTTCTAATAATTATTCTGAGTTATGTTCATAGGATTTCTGAAAAATTATTAGAACAATAAAGTGATCCAATAGGATTGGCTGCCTAAAAATCAGCTGTTCAAGACGATAATGTGCGGGATTTGTTTTGAAAGTAGGAGAGAGAGAAAAGAGAAGGAAAATCAATGCAATGACTTATTTGATATTAATTACTTTGATATTAATAAAAGTAACAGTAATAATAATAATGTTACATAAAATAAAATTTTTGAAAAGAGGTTTCCTGCTAAGATGATTGCATAACGTGATTTATTCGCTAGATTTATTCTGTCATTTGTAAGATTTTCCGATTATGCTAACATGTAATAATTTATTCATGCAGCTTTTCGTACCATCGAGATATAGCAACCGCCTATAAGGGCTGTAGAATTAAAATGTCATCATATCAATTGCGTGATCAAATGTGTGTAACATATATAAGTAGAACTGTTGTTATTTATTATCGCAAATAATTATTAAATATTAAATTGTGGTGTGTGTGTGTGTGTGTGTGTGTGTGATCCTATTGATCATTATTGCACTTAAAAGACAAATGAAGAAGAGAATATTCCAAGGAAATTATATTTTTCACCTTTTAATGACTTATCTTATCATGAACTTATCCCAGCATAACTACTATACATAACACAGATATTGTACATTTACGTATATGTTATACAGTACAAGTTTTATTTATATGTGTTTGCTGAGATTAACTTGCTTGTTATTTCGAGTATGTAATACCAATAAGTATGTAATATCAATGAGTAATTTCTTTAAAAACATTTTATTTATTGTGAAATATTTTGTATAACTATTGTAGATACGTTTCATATCATTTTATACTAAATTTATATGAATTTATATATCAATTTATATCAAATAATATACAATTAAGTAAATTTGTTCATGATTAAATTTTTTCATTAAATAAATTAATAATTAGAAAAATAATCAATATGTTTAAATTACCTATGTATATATGTATACATATATATATATATATATATATATATATATATATATATATATATATATATATATATATATATATATATATATATATATATATATATATATATATATATATATATATATATATATATATATATATATATATATATATATATATATATATATCACGAAAAAATTTCTAAGTCTCCGTAGCTTAAAGGAAGGAAGCTGCTTATATAGCAAAAAAGTGGGTTACATGATTCATCGAAATCTATGAGTAACGCTCCTTATAAGGTATTAGCATAATCGCAAGTTTCACTCCTTATATGATAAGATCTATAGTTCGCTCCTTATATGATAAGTTATGCGGAGTCTAAGGTTACAATGGTGAGTCAGGATGATTGTGCATCTAAAAATAGTTATGACTTAGTATAGGATATGTAGGTCGCTAGTGGCGTGATCGGATAATCTAAGCAAAGTATTAATCATAGTGCTATGGCAAAGCTTATTCTGTTGCGAGAACGATATTCTTTTAGTCAAAAGAAAAATGATTTCAATGATTTTATTTTAATGCATTAGGATTTATATTAATATTATATGAAATTGACATTAGACTTACATATGATTACTGATGATATCTTACATATGATTGGTCGATTTCTTATTCCTATCATAAAATAAGTTTACATATGATTCTTTTTATTAAATAACACGTCTAATTTGCTGTGATTCAAAAATAAAATATCTTTCTCGTCTTTTGCAATATTAATATCGTTTTAAATTTAGATTCGCTTTACATACAATGTAATAATGTCGCATCTAATTATTTGATGTAACAATTGTTAATAATGGTTCGTTACAATTGTAAAATTGTTTTTAGATAACGTTCAGCTAAAAAAAGATAATAAACAATGGATTTGGAGTTAGATATTAACGGATAATATTATTGTCCAATCGAAGGTCTTAGGATATCTCCTATATTGTTGGAAATTTGTATATCATATTAAAGAATTTATTATTATTATGTATATCATATTAAAGAATTTATATGTGGGATTGAGGTCTATAATAATTCAGCATAAAAGGTATTGCTTATTAAGGTTAATTGTTCACAATAATTTGTTAGTTAATAATTCTCTCTATTAATGATTTTATATTTAATTATTAATTAACTCTGTTTGATTGCAGGAATTCAGTGAGGCAAGGATTCGGATTGCAAGAATAGTTTCTCTAATAATTTATTAGGTATAGGAATAATAAAAAGGATAAATTCATAGATACGAAAATGGAATGTGTAGGTTTCAATTATACAACTTTATATTTATAACTCAAAGGGTTTGTCTTAAATAAGCGTCTGAATATAGTTCTGTTATATAAGATTACATAAGGTAACAAGAGATACTTAGGGTTACTAGGTTATTCAGGCTTTGATTTAATCCATAGTTTTTTTGATAATGGAATTTATAGCAATTAATATTAAGGATTTTCAAGGATTCGTTATTGTTATTGGCTCTTACGTGAATGCTAAGAGTTCGAATTAAAATTAGCAATTGTTGGAAAGTCAATTAGGCTTAAGGCATTTCCAAAGAGTGTGAAAACTTATTATTGGGTCATCTAAAAAGTATCCGCGGTTTTTTATCACTAGATGTGTGTTGATGGTCATATATCTAGTGACAAAGTACCGCGGATACTTTTTAGATGACCCAATATTTAGATTCTTTGCATTGTATTCTATGGTTTACTGATATTTTTTAGTATTGCGAATAAATTGTGGGAAGTCACCATATTTTCAGCCTTCTGATTGGTCTTTTATGAATTAAATCTTGTATTTTAAGTATTAGAATGGACAAGATATAGATAATTCTTATGTATCAGAGTTCTAATGATCATTCTTGGTTATATACATTAGGTTTTGAAGAAATATTAAGATATTAAAGTAATTAACCGATAAGATCGCTGCTTAAGGGTCAGCTGTTTATTACTATAATGAACAAAACATTATAATGAATATATTGGGCCATCTAAAAAGTATCCGCGGTACTTTGTCACTAGATATATGACCATCAACACATATCTAGTGACAAAAAACCGCGGATACTTTTTAGATGACCCAATAATATGCAAAATTCATTCTGAACGTTAGAAAAAGGAAGAAAACAAGCAGAGTCAATGCAATAACTCATCTAGTATGAACAAGAGTGGTGATGATAATAATAATAAAAAATGTATATGATTAAAATAAGAATGAAAAATATTTTTCAGCTTAGGTGGTCGTATGACGTGACACTGCTTCGAAACGCTGCTCTCGTTTATCGAGAAAATCTTTTACGGTCATTGAGTGCTCGCGAAAACAAATCCGTCAAGAGCACCACTGTGGACATACGCATAGAATTTGACTGCAAGAAGAATGTGCCCGCCAATACTACTGCCTATTACTTCATCATACACGATCGTGTAATCGAGTTCTGTCCGTTATTCAACGTAGTACGCAAGATTATGCAGATAAATTGCAAGGTCAGCAAGTATTTAGAACTTTGAAAGGAGAGAAAGGCCAGGTGAAACACAAAAATTCTTGAAGAATTGCTCATGGTTCAATGTTTGTGGATCTGCAAGGATTCATTATCGAAAAAAGATTTATCGTAAAAGAAGCAGTGCTGAAACAGGGGACCGTTCTTACACATTACATTTTTACGAGTCCCGTGCCATGGAAATTTTTGACAAGATCCGACAGGTCTTGCGCTTCCTAGTTGAATGCTTATCACCACGGATTGCGATGGGAGGACGGGATGGTCTCATACAGTGAGGCGAAATGCCTGATCACGGCGGCTGTATTTGAAGATGATGCTACCGTGTACGTCAAGGGACGCGAGAAACGAATGTGGTTTGTTTCTGGACGATGAGTGAGAACGCATGTACATTGAGACTCTGAATGCAGTTTGCGAAGACATGGAATCTTTAACTAACTTGGATGATTATAATACTATACGATATGGGAAACATGCAAAAAATTATGCTTTGCAAAATGTATTTAAAATATTTAACTGGTGGTCGCGACGCCTGGAAGAATTGTAAGATTTTTAAATAAAATATATGTTATCTCACATTAATATGTTTTTATTTCCATTACCCTGATCACTAGACATTTAAGTAAATATAATATATAGTAAATGGAGTTGAAAATAGACCGATAATGGTCTGATAGTTGTTTGAAAGCTGTTTATAGCTGTTAAATATTAGTCTGATATCTATTAAATATTTGTCTAATTATTCAATAGATATATACGCGCAATAGTACACGAAGCACTGCAAGTGAAAAATATTGAGGATTCTTTCAAGCGCGACGTCTTCTTGTATACTTTTTGGTTGAGGCATATGATTTTACTCGAGGCATTATACATTTTGTTGCTGATATTTATTATGATGATTTAATTATAACTGATGATCTAATTGCAACTGATTGTTATGTCCAAACTCTTAGGAATTCGGTGAAGGAGACAATGAGGGAGAATGGAGAGGGTGACAGGACGGCTAGACTCAATCTCACAGATATACGCACAGAGGCGAATACTTGTGAGTCGCACGCATCTTTTCGGTCCCGGGATATGAGTCAACGTCCCGAAGAGACCTATGAAACCTGTTCCGAGGGACAGTGCGAACGTCGGACCTACTTTTTGAGTCAAGGAACTTAATCCTTTTGACCCGGGACTGGACCTCGTACGATCTCAGGTGTTTAAAGGGAAAGGAATGTGAGAGGTAATTCCAATAAATGACAGCTAGGGAAATATACTAACTTACATTTATTAATAATAAAAAAGGAAGGAATATTAGGTTATATAAAATATTTATATACCATATGTATAATAAACTTTTTTTTATATAAAAATAAGAAATTTTATCCTTGTACATGTATTCAATATATTATGGAGATGTGCGTGCGTGCGTGCGTGCGTGCGTGCGTGCGTGCGTGCGTGTGTGTGTGTGTGTGTGTGTGTGTGTGCGCGTGTGTGTGTGTGTGTGTGCGTGCGTGCGTGTGTGTGTGCGCGCGCTCATGTGTGTGTGTATGAGAAGAGGAAAAAGTTATTGGGTATTGAAGATGAGGAAAGTGATGCAGGAGCACATCGAGATGAGGTGTTGTACAGGACGGTGTAAGGGATTCCCTGGGATATAGACTGTGACTATTCTATCTTCGTTGGAGGGGGACGAATATAGTCTAAATAACCGATCCCAGTCGATCGGCTCGGGATTCGGTTGAAACGGAAGAGGTGGGAGCTGATCCAAAGAAGGAGGGAGAGAAAATCTTTCTTCGAGAGAAGGAAGGAGAGGGAATCGTCTCTCAAAAGGAGGAGGGAGAGAGAATCGTTCCTCGAGAGGAAGAGGGGAATAGTTTAGGATTTCTTGGATGGCGGGATCGATGACAGGGGGAGAGGTGAGGTCTAAAGGTTGTGTCTGTTCTGATGTTGGTGAGACCTCGAGAAATTGGTCATCGGTCGGTTGTGGCGGCACGGTTGTGGCTTGGCCAAGGGGATGGTTCCGCCTACTCCTCCGGACGTAAGGAATTCGTCCCCGTTTTCTAACGGACGTATTAATGCGCACTACAATCCGAAGGGTAAAATATACCATATGTATGTTTCGTCGAAAACGCGTATAAGTCTGTATATATGTTTCCATGCGGAGAGACGTGGAGATAAACCGGAAGGAATGATAGGGCAACTTACTGGTTAGCTGACTGTCCATGGGATCTCGAGTAGCTACCGGTTAGTATGTGACCGAGGAGATCCGTTGTTCACGGAGAGCCAGAAGGGCAGTCGCAGTGGCGTATATCTGGTGATATATGATCTGGTGATATATCGCAATGACGATTTGCCCACAATTAATCTTTTTCTCTTCGCACTTGTATGAAACCACGAACTGGCGTGATTATCGCGGGTTCTGATAGGATTTCCGCACTGCCCGCGACAATGATTTAACTCGCGAACTTCACTGACTGAACCGGGTGATTTTGAGTTTTGTACTGACGCTCTACGCTTCCGCGGGACCTTTATTTATATCCCGAAAAAAGGGCGTTGTGCCCTTTGTCTAGAATGCAAAAGTTAGTTGCAATGTCACACGAGATTTACGATTTTTATAGCGTCCTATCGTTGTCCAATCTAAAGTGCATCGTTAGAGGAGTTTCGAGAAGAAAAGAAGTGATTTACGTTTTTTTTTAAAGAGACAAGATTGCTCTAGACGGATGACGAATTCTGTTATTCTCGCGAAAAATATGGCTAGATGGTTATCGTGTACAATTAGTTTTACGTGCAGGGCAATCATTGTCAGTCACCAGTCTGATCTTAGATAACGCTAACCGTGGGAAGTTATCCCATGCGTTTTTTAAACGTGTCGTGGCGCCTGTTTTTCTAAGAGGAAATTGTTGGTCAGTCTGGGACGACAAAGTTTAGATTTTTACTATTGCGTGACTTCGGTGCATTTATAATGTTTTTTGCAATCTTGTCTCTTTTCGGGTCTGCATTAAGGTTGTTATTCCTTCCGGGTTGATTGACATTTACGAGTTTTCGCGGAGCCTGTCCGGTCTCTCTTTTCAGTTCTGTCAGACAGTTATTAGAAGCCATTATTAGACTCCGCTCGAGTCTCGCATACGCCAACAATAGTCACGACGTGGAGCCGAAGAAAAGAATCGTGGCATCTGTAGGACGTAACATGATAAATGCTGAAGTTTATTCGTGGAATCGTTCGAACGCGTGATATATTTTTCGGGTGAGAAATAAACTTTTGATCGGGGTGTTGTACTTTCGGCTGCTGTAATACATTGATATAACGCATTGATTATAATTATAACATTAAAAATGCTGAAATTAAAAATGTTAAGTTTCATTATATCATTTGATTGCGTGATGTATTTTTCGGCTGAAGTGTAAATTTTTGACCAAGACATTGTTCTTTTGGAATAGTACTATGTTTCAACGAACATCTTTACTATAAAATCTCGCACAGCCTCCGGCTGTCAGTCATTTTCCAAGTCAATAGGTCAGTCAGATAGCTGTTAGTGAGTCTTACAATAATGGAGTGTTAGTGATTTGTTAGATATTGTGTGCAAAATATAAATATATTTATCGCTATTGCCATAGATCTGACAATTTTGTCAAATCTATGGCAATAACTGATAATGTAAACATACATAAAATAATAACAAACTTTGTTCATCATATGCCAAAATCTTTTTCCATTGACGTTAACATATAGACGAGCGTCAACTGAAGGGAAAATTGTAAGTATTAGGTATATAACTTTGCTTCCGCCGTTTTCCTATAGATGGCTTTAGCGGTAAGTGGTGGTCGAAATAAATAGATCATAGACGTCATATAATAAACTTGGGCATCAACATAACTCCATAGAAACATTAGTCGATTTGTATCTGCATCATAAAGTTATTCTCGATTGAAAATGTCAGTTTACGAGCCAAATTCTCAGTCATTTGCGGGAGATTTTAATTTTCTTCAATATAAAGAAATCTGCGGCTGAGGCTCATCGAATGCTCTCAAATACTTATGACCGATATTAGTGAAAGAATGTGTCGTGAGTGGTTTCAACGCTTCAAGAACGGTGATTTTGATGTCGAAGACCGGCATAGCGGTGGAAGAGAGAAGGTTTTCGAAGATGCAGAATTGGAGGCATTACTTGAGAGACTACTTTCAAGACTCGTGTCAAAATCAAAAAGAATTGGCACGATCATTGGGAGTGACTCAACCAGCCATTTCAAAACGCCTCAAAGTCATGGAAATGATTCAGAAGCAAGGAAATTGGATGCCGTATGAGTTGAAGCCGAGAGATGTTGAACGACGTTTGTTTGCTTGTGAACAGTTGCTTGAAAGGCAAAGGCGGAAGGGATTTCTGCATCGCATTGTGATTGGGGACGAAAAATGGGTTCATTACGATAACCCCAAGCACAGAAAATCATGGAGAGTTCCCGGCCATGCTTCCACGTCGATGGCCAAACCGAATATTCACGACTCCAAGGTCATGCTCTGTATTTGGTGGGACGGCATAGTGTATTATGAGCTGTTGAAACCTGACAGTGACTGAAACAATCACAGGCGATCGGTATCGAGCGCAATTGATGCATTTGAGCCGAACATTGAAAGACAAATGACCGCAATACAACGAGAGACACGATAAAGTGATTTTGCAGCATAACAATGCTCGACCCCATGTTGTGAAAGTGGTCAAGACATATTTGGAAACATTGAGAAGTCCTACCCCACCCGTCGTATTCTCCAGACGCTGCTCCCTCTGACTATCACTTGTTTCGATCAATAGCACACGGCTGACCAGCACTTCCGATCTTATGAAGAAGTAAAAAATTGGATCGATTCGTGGATAGTCTCAAAAGATGATCAGTTTTTTTGCGGGATTCGTATGCTGCCCGAAAGATGCTAGAAAGTAGTAGTCAGCGATGGACAATACTTTGAATCATAAATGTATAACCAGTTTTTTACAATAAAGCCTAAAAGAATTTCGGAAAAAAAACGGCGGAAGCAAAGTTATTATATACACCTAATACATTTATAAGTATAAATAAGTTGATATATATAATATTAATGTGGAACATTATGTGATAGCGTAAACTGCGATTCGGTAGAAGAAGTGTTGCTATCATCTAGTACGAAGTCTCGATGTAGGGTAGAACGGGACTAGTGTGTTGTGACACTTTTCCTTTAAATTATTATAAATCTTCACACAATTATAGATAGGACTAATGATAAATGTTTTAAAACGTTGCATGTTCATCTGGTTTAATAATTGAGTACTTATAAATCCTTGATATATCTCGTAAATAAAAAAAAGATTACATTAATTACAATGGATGCAAGTGAACATGTGGTCCATTGTGGTTCATTTTTGAAGGATAAATTGAACCATGAAGATAATTGTTTAAGGGGGGAAACCACAGTAAAAGTTTGAAAAAATCGAAAAAATTTTTTTTCGCTTATAAGGTGCTTTAGGGTCTTAAGAATAACATACCAAAAGATGGAGTGCCGCAAAAATTTCGGAATATTCAAATTTTCCATTCTGCGGCAACGCCTCTCAGGTATGCTCCGAGCGCCTTTTGTGATTCCGGCGCGCGCTGTAATTTATGAGTACGGGAGCAGATATAATGGCAGTCGATGGAGAAGGAACTTCCCTCCGAAAAGTCTATAGTACTTAAGAATATCTATATAGGTATCACCATATGTAATATACATTCAAAGAACACGTGTGTAACGTTAGTAAACCGAATGTCAATTGTTGAAACGGACGCTTTTTCGCTTCGCTTCGCCTCGTGTATACGTTCCATAATATTCGAATAATAGTGATAATAAGCAGTGATTATTGAAAACTATGAGTGAGAGAAAGAGTTATCGTGAAAAGAAAGGTGCAAAAGGTTATAATTCGTACGAAAAAAGACCGACAAAGAAAAACAAGCGACCGTTGAATCGCTATGAAATAGAAAAGCCGGAGGATTTAGACGTCAGCGCATCGGCAAAGAAATTGAAAGGGCGAGATGTTACCGACATTGAATGGGATCCTACGTTTAATATCCTACGCTATAACATCGTAAATTTTGTAGCAGTTTTTGCCGCCATTTCCAATATCGTCGTGTGTAAAGTGTGTCACTCTGAAGTGAGTTTCACAGAAAGCAGTAAACGAGGATTAGGATTTTAAATTGTTGTATCCTGTAAGAAATGTGACAAAACAGAAATACCGAATTGCCCATATATCAAGAATGCCTACGAAATTAATCGCAGAATTATTCTTGCCATGCGATTGCTTGGTGTTGGTTTGCAAGGCATACGAAAATTTTGTGCATTTATGGAACTGCCCCGCCCGATCTATCAATCGGTTTATGACAGGATCATTGAAAATATTTCTAATGCAACAAAAATCGTTTCCGAGAGGAGTCTGTCAAATGCAGCGAAAGGAGAAAAAAGACTTTCTGTCGAGAATGGAGAAAAAAACGGAATCACGATGTCGGGCGATGGATCATGGCGAAAACGCGGCTTTTCATCTCTATATGGTTTCGTTTCACTTATCGGTTGGCACATTGGTAAAATTATCGATGCTTAGTGAAATCAAAATACTGCAAATCATGCGAATTCTGGGCGAAAAAAGAACACACCGTCGAATACAGGGAATGGACAGAAAATCATGTGGACAATTGCGAAGCAAATCACGAGGGATCGGCTGGAAAAATGGAGGTGGATGCAGTCATTGAAATGTTCCAGCGCTCTGAAGCATTGCATGATGTGCAGTATGTAAGTTATGTAGGCGATGGAGATTCGAAAACCTTCAAAGGTGTCACAGATGCTAAACCGTACGAAAACGTGACGATAACTAAAAAGGAATGCGTAGATCACGTACAAAAACGCATGGGCATCCACCTCCGTAATTTGAAGAAACGCACAAAAGGCTTGGGAGGAAAAGGGAAATTGACAGGCAAACTGATCGACGAACTGTCAATATTATATATTTCGGGTTAGCTATTCGTAGAAATTGCA
>NW_011626997.1:32861-53993 GCF_000204515.1 Acromyrmex echinatior | reverse complement strand
AGAGAGAGAGAGAGAGAGAGAGAGAGAGAGAGAGAGGTGATTGGGGGAAGAAAGAATAGGAATGAGAAAGGACAAAGAACAAATATTTTTGATCTGTTTTCTGTTCATGCACTAGACTGCACTTTCTCTCATTTTCAACAAACATTAAATATATATATCTATCTCACTTTAAGTTACAAAAATATACACTACTTCAGTCACAGAAAACAGATCTTTATATAATTTTGTTTTTTTTATTCTTTCTTTTACTTTTTTTTAATATCCCGACAAAACGTATCCCGCCGACGGAATATATCTTAGTGTCGTCGATATCGAAATGTATCGAGGTGTCATCGACGTCGGAAAATATCCTGATGTCATTGGCGTCGAAATGTACCTTGGCAGATACCTTTCGGACGGCTTAATAAGAAAGATAATGAATCATATGGAATGCGGAGCGGGAGCCAGTCTAGAAAATATAAATACAATCTCGATATTATATATAATATTAAAAGTGAATTAGTATGAGAATGAGAGTGAGATAGAGAGAAAGAGAAAGAGAGACAAAAAATAGATGAGTGAGTGATTGAAAAAATCGGGCTGGAGGATAAGTAAAAGTGGCGGAAAAATGAACGAGTAAGCAAACGAGAGGGAGGAGAGAGAGAGAGAGAGAGAGAGAGAGAGAGAGAGAGAGAGAGGGATTGATTGATTGATTGATTGATTGAGGTTTTATTTCAATTCTACGGTAAATCCTCTAAGAACTGTAATAATATAGTTTACAGTAGAAATAACAATTATAACAATAACATAAAATAAAAGAGTAGATGATAATACAATTACAATAAGAGCAGTAATAATAAAAAGAAAATAATAATAATAATAAAGAATAACAATAATAATAAAGAATAATAATAAAAATAATAATACAGGAAAAAATAAAAGAAAAGAAAAAGAAATTAGAGTACCCGATCAATCCAGTCGAATCCTCACGCGGAGCCTCAGATGACAGAAGAGAGCATGATGAAAAGAAGTGACTCAGTTTCTCTGATCGCTGAGTAGAGAATTCCAGAGTGAGGAGATTGCATATGCAAAAGAGAACTGATAAACTGATATACTGCTGTTCGGTACCACAAAATCGAGAGGAGAGACACGAAATGTCGCACGAAATCTCGAGCAGAACTTTTGCCCATCAGCAAGATACGATGGAGTTCCAATGATTAGAATTGAGTAAGTCAAGCAGCCTGTTAAATAGCCTTTCTATCATTCGAGAGCAACCATTGCAACCATTGTAGAAGCAAGATACGTGATCATCTTTATGCAAGTTGAAGATAAAACGCATGTGTTCATCGTCCGCCTGATCTTAAGTCTGCTGACGGGTCAAGTTCATGAACACCGCAGAACAGTAATCAAAGAACGGGAAGATCAGAGAGGACACCAGCCGAACATGTAGTGATATCAAGACTATGCTTATGGTACTTCAATTGCCACAAGACTTTATTGGACTTCGATTACCACAAGACTCTATGGGAAAGATTCTTAACATACTCAGACTAGTTAAGAATGCTCGTAAGAGTGACGCTAAGGTTAATGACCTGATTGGAAAGTTCAATTGGGATGTTATTGAGATATACTGTTCGATATTATTGTTTGTCTGGATGTTGTTTATGAACCGAGCACTCCCAAGCAGAATAAGTTTTGTCTTACTAACGTTCAAGAGAGTTATCCGATGCCCACTGCGCCATAACCAAGATGTGACCGAATCCTCGAATCGATACACGTATATCAGTCTCTTCTTCTGCTGTTACACGGTCGCCACGTCCTTTGACTTCCTAAGAAAGATACTCTTCTAAGTTTATTCAACGCTTGCCTGTAACTCGGTAATTGTAGCGCTGCCGTCCTTATCCGGAATACCATTATAGGAGAAGTAGTAAATGTAGGTAATAAGGTAGGTAATTCAAATTTACTCAACACAGTAAATAATATATTGTAAAATATCACAAGTTTCTTTGTACATGATAGTAATCGATGAGTATGCGCTTCACAATATCTGCTTCGATACTTATGTGCGCTTTCCACTGCGAAGCTCGGAGCCTCCAGTACTAGATTCCTCGCGTTTACGCGAGGAAAAGTAACTCCGGTTTGACTGTATCGGAATGCGATCCAGATAAAAAACGCTATTGCGATTAATTTATGGCTAAAAGCCTTCGCAGTTAAAAAGAATTCTTCTATCGCGTTTTCACTGCGATAACTTCGCGATAACTATTCCGAACTCGATTTCTCGCGGAAATAATTCCTTAGCTAATTGATAGTTACAATTTGTTCTTTCAACAGTCAGGAAAACACTCTTATCTCTTAATTAGAGACTTATCGTATCTAAGGTTGAGATCTTATTCTGATGTTAATTGTAAATGCTTATTTGCTCTACGACCGAGAGAATACTCCTCCCTCCACTCATTTTAACTTTTCGGCTCAACGGTCGGGAGAAAAACTCTCCAATGATTCTCGCTCGCTTCCCTATATCGGCCGCGTGCCTTCTCTTCTTGTTCGCCACTTCTCCTGTTTCACTTACGCGCGTACGGCACTAGCGCTTATAGTGCTTGATTCGCTTACAGCGCTCGCTCTTATTGCTTGCTCACGTTTTTCATTTATGTCTCTATATTTAATTCCCATATCCTTTTATTTTCAGATACTCATCAAGTGATTCGTTTGCGGCGGTTATCCCCTTTTCTCGCTTGGAAGATCAAGATTCATACTTAGCTAGATATTTAATGATAATCTCTGATTACTGCTGTCGCAATATTCTCTACACTGTACTATACGGGTACTCGATATCCCCTTTCTCGATTCCAGTATCAATTTCGCCTAATGTCTCATCATTAATGTTCGCGGTTCTGACTCCCACGATCTGAAATTTCCGCGCTCGCATTCTCCTTTCCCTTCAAAACAATGTTTTGGGTACTTTCGGTTGCAATATCCGGAATCGGCCATTGTCAAGTTTTTGGGTTCCCTTCCTTGAACCTTAACGGTGGCGCTTCCCAGTATTCATAACCCATAGTTCGAAACAATATTTCTTGATCGCTTAGATTAGATCAAACATCGACCCTTTCGAAACGTCACTCTTCCTGTTCGTCATGTCCAGGATACTGACGGTATTTCGATTCTCCGCCATCGCTTCACGTTTGCTCTAACCATTTTTTGGGTCAACTCTTATCCACGGATATATATGATACTTCCTTCTGTTTGGTCCATATAATCCTCGCGCGATAATTTCGGTCTACCTTGCCTACCGCCCCTCCTAATGGTAGGCTCCCCAGTCCATCATACTATGTGATGGTATCCTATTCTAATCTCTATGTTATATTCGAATATCTTCGTTTCCTGTTTCGACTTCGGTACTTATTGCCTCCATCTCTCTTATAACCACGCTGTGGCTCGAAAAACTACTTTTACGCCCTTGGCGCCCTTAATAATAATGACGAATAATTTTTCAGTCGCATTTCATGCCTTACTACTTATCTATGTCCTCACAGGATACATATGACATATAACATAATATTCTTAATCCTAGTTAATATAATTGAACAGACTTATGAACTAATAATCTAAATCAAAAATCAACTGACTAATATACCTCTTACATAACCTATTATATCCTTATGCTAATTCTTTATTGATATGACTCGCTCTAATCAGTAAACAAAATATCGAACGCTATATTCCAAATTAGTTTTAATGTTCTATCTATAATAAATGGAGAATGCTACCTGGGTCCATCCCCGGTGTCCTGGACGCAGATAAATTTGCAAATCATCGACATAGAGGATATAGATATAGTGTCGAAGAGAGCATCTAAGATCGTCTATAAACATTGCAAATAATAAGGGCCCGAGCACTGAACTCCTGCAGAGATCGGCTCCTACCCAGTCGGAGAGGCCGCCAGGTCCCCTAACACATTGAGAGCGATTTGTCAAGTAGGATTTGAACCATTCAAGGACAGGACCAGACAGCCGAAAACAGGAAAGTTTGCGCAACAGAAGATCATGATTAACTGAGTCGAATGCTTTAGAAAAGTCAAGTAAAATAAATAGAGTTACCATTTTATGATCAATGATCAACTGTATATCATCAGTGAACTTGAGAGCGGTTTGCGTGCTATTGCTTCGTCAAAAACCTGTTTTAAGAAGATCAAGGAGTTGATAAAGATGGGTGGGAGGGTGAGTTGATCATAGACTATTTTGTTGACAAAAAAATTCCGCAAGGAGTCCGCATCAAACGACTGGCTATTCAGATCAGCATTGAACGCCCATGACAACAGCCGAAGGATAAGAGAAGAGGAAACGCTTAAAGTCCGCCTGAAATATCGCGACCTTTGCTAATATATTGCCCAGAAGAAGAGGCTGATCCCCCTCGTGCCCTAGCAACATTTATCAGTAGCTATTCCGGCTGATCTCGGGCGGCAAGGCAAAAATTCTCGCTTTAAGGCCGTCACGCACGTAAGATCAATCCCAGCCTCTTGGGCGTTCCGTGACTTTTTGCAGACAGACTTTGCAGACAGATGTGTCCTGCTTGCAGTGCTGGCGGTCGGTGTATCGTCTGCTCTTCCTTTTGATCAGTCTGGGGATCAGGAATCTCCTCCGGAATCCCCTCCAGGAGTCCTCTCTCGGTGGCCACCTGGATTGCTTTGTGGTCGACCGATCGTGGTCGCCAGCCCTAATGCTAGAGAGCAAACGCGGCGGAAGGATTGACGTCATCCCACTCAGGGTGTTTTTTCTGATACACTTCGGGGCATGTCTTCTTGCTGCTCTAAGATAAGCCTTCTAAGAGCAATATTAAACAGAGTAAGTTGTATAGAGGATTTGAACAAAATTTTGACATAAATACATCTAAAACGGTAATTAATAATTAATAATTTGCACGCATGTATTAAAATTACGTCTTCTTATTATTACATCTTCTGATAGAAATAATGAAGAAATCCTTTAGATAGAAATAATAGAAAAAAAATTTAAACATACAAAGAGTAGCAGCATAGAAATATTACCAGCTAATGCGAAGAACTAATACAGACAATATTTACACGTGAAGAGAAAGGTTTAAAAGGAAAAAGTTTTAAAAGGAAATTCATTAGATTAAAAGATCTGAAGAATTATTGTACAGAATTTTTCTAAAGAGCTACTTCGAGAGACGCGTCTATGCTACGCTGTCACAGATGGCGGAAAAGTCCATTCCTAAATAATCTGGGCTGGAATTGTTCAGATGAGGAAGCAAGGATTTTGACACCAATAGAATCACATACGTAAACGCCAATACCTCCATCCCCCCTTCTCCTCACGATCAAGCCTGATAAGGTGGAAACCCGGAAATTGATTAGTTGTTCGGGAATATGTGACTTTAACCAAATCTTCAATAACGCTATTAGGTCGAAATTACAATTAGAAAAGTAGATGAAAAATTCAGTGAAGTGGGGAAGGAGGGAAGAGGCATTGACAATTCACGTGGCAGATC
Source organism: Acromyrmex echinatior (assembly GCF_000204515.1). The sequence goes on along the minus strand of NW_011626997.1, from coordinate 48,509 downwards.
CGTAGAGAGGTGGGAGGAGCATCAAGGGATGAGCATCATTTCTTCTGCTACAGTCCCCACTTAAAAATGGTCACGTGCCGATAAGGGGGCGGAAGGCCGTTGCGATATCTGAGGGCTCGGTTCGACGAAATTGCCGCCACGAAAGGGTGCAACAACGGAGGTTACATTCGAAATGCGCAAAAACTCGATTAGAGACAGTTGTAAGGGGAGGGGGGAGGGGGGGCGTCACATGGTCCGAGATTAAAAGAAAAGGAACTCCGACGGCAATAGACTCAAGATTTGCACAGTTTCGCAGGTGGATAGAAATGGCGAGATCACGTTTAGTAAAGATTCAATCATTTTGGACTCAAGCCATGCAAACGTCCCTTCCCCACCACGCGTTGAGCCTCCCCGGAGGGTATGAGTCTCGTGGCGACAGGAAGCCTTTTATTCACATCAAATCATGAGCTGGCGAGGGCTCAAAACTTCCGACTCATCAAGGGTGCCCTTGGCGCGCTTCGCGTCTATCCGATCATGAATTGTTGAAGAGGAAAACCGTACAATCAGAGGACGGAGGCGATCGCTTTTTCCCAAGATACGGAAATATTCTACTATTTTACCCGACGATACGCTGATACCGAAAACTGAAGCAACGCTGTTGGTGAGAGCATGCAAGCTTTAAGGGGACGCTCGGCGACTTCAAAGAGAATTATTTCGGAGCTGATTTTCATGTTCCAGGGCTTCAATTTGAGCAGCAAGGCGAGACGCATTGTCAGTTGACCTGACGGGAGCGGGCGAAAAAATCTCCAAGGCATGAAGGCGTTCGTCGACGTTGTCATGCGTGCCCCTCAGATCTTCGATGGCACGGGAGAGAACTTCAGTTTTTAGCGAGAGAAGCTAAGATTAATTTATTGACAGAAGCAGTAATTCTGAACGCTGAGCTCAAGCAAAGAAATTTGATTCTTAATTGATGTTCGTTACTTTATCCAGAGAGGAGAAAAGGCCTCCTGAAGGTATCGGCCTCCGATGACATCATTCCATTTGCATCAGTATACGCAGGAACCGCAAGGAGAATGCTTAACTGATCCTGAAGTTTTGCAGAGGCGGCAGGCAATTCCGACGAAGCCTTCCCGAGGGCACTTTGAGGCATCGAGGGACGCAAGACATTCCCCATGGAATACGTGCTTGCATGTTCCATTGCAATAAAGCGCATTAGCCACAATAAATTTTTTACAATGACCACAAGTCAACGTTCTTGTGAAGCATGTATGTTAGATGTAACACCAAGTAGTTTTTAGTTGCGCGAATACAAGCCAATTATCATTACACAAGAAAATGTTAAATTTGGTTATTAAGTAGAAATAAAAAATATGCTAGTTTATTTTCAAACAGGCTCACCAATACAAACCGATGTTATCGACATAAGCAACAAGTCGCAGGCGATAAGTCGGAACTCAGAAGCTAATCAGCACGGCAGGCGCGTGTGCAGAGTGATAGATCCAAGATGCCAGAGAAATTATTGTCAAGCACCATTAAGAAAAGATGAATAAATCTTAGCAACGGATTGACGAAAGTATTCACGACGAATGGATGATATCAAGAATGAATTAAAGCATTAAGATCCTTAACTAGAGGTCTGGAAAAAAGGCAACAAATAGCAGTACAGAGTTCAAATTACAGAGCCGCAAAAGACACGTCAGTGCGAATTACTCACCAGAGAGAGAGAGAGAGAGAGAGAGGGGGGGGGGGAGTTTATATTACACAAAGTATTACACTGTGCAGCGAAAATAAATTTTTTTTCATACATAGAAAACTCAAATTTTCCGTGAAAGTAGAGATGAAATCTAGTATTTGTGTGCGTTTAATTTAGTGATATCAAATCATTTGCATTTTTTTATGTGCATTTGAACAGATTATTTCGGCCATGGTGCAAAATAAAATTTTACAATTGTCTAAAAATCATTTACTTTCATACAAAATTAGTCGCTGAATGAGAAAATGATAAAATTAAATCGAAAATAAAGGAAAATGATGAAAATATGTATTTTCAATTAAAAATTACTCAAAATTTTCGATCTTTCTATAAAAGCAGTTATAACGCATTTTTCTTGAAGTTAGCTACGTATAATGTTGCGATGCGATTCAGGCTTACAACACTTACAAATTATTTCATTCTTGTTGTTTATCAAATGTTAAACAAATGCTCACAAGTGTTATGAGCATTTTCAGAACAGAGCCTAAAACAAAAGTAAAACAAGTTAAAGCAAAGTGAAAATTAAAAACAAAAAGAAAAATGCAGTGTCCATTTCGTAATAACTTTTGCTATTTGTGCAGTTTACATATGCCGCCTAAATATTTACGCAATATCAAAAAGTATTATGGAAGATTTTGAAGGTTATTTATATCTTATGTACCGAATTTTATGATACATGTCGAAAGCTGTGTGTAATTACTGTCATCGTGCTATGTTCGCATGAAAACACAAAAATAAGATTCTATTAATAAATTGTTTAACTTTAAAATTTATCTTAATTTTAATAACTTTAAATTTAATTTTCTTTATTTTGTTAGAAAAATGAGTAACAAATGATGCTTTTAAATGAAGTCATGCAAAATACATTTTCTTATTAATATTTATAAAGAAATTAATATTTATAAAAAGGCCGAAAAAAGACAAATTTGAACGATTTTCGATTAAAAATGCATTTTTTCATCATTTTACTGTATTCCAATCGCTTTAATTTGATTATTTTCATTCAACGATAAATTTTACAAGGAAATACATAATTTTATGGAAATGCATTCGAAAAACAGTTCGCAAAGTTCGGTGTACATGCGACATGTGGATTGGAAATTTCTAGAACAATTTCAAACGTTTCTAGAAGTTTTCAAAAAACAAACTTGACAATGACCTCTAATTGATAAAATCAAAAAATATAATTAAAGTTGCATGTACACAAAAAACCAACTGTTAAAACGGCAATCAAATTCGAATCGGTCACAGCGCGCGCGTGCTCGCGTGACGCAAAATGCATAACATACTGACACCCAAATCAGAATTCCTGATTTGGCGGGCGCGCATGGCAATAGCGTACTTGGTCATCGCAATCGAAAATTGCCAATCTCTGCCCGAAATGGGGTCACCTTAACTTTTATAATTTTTTAAGAATCTCATAGACGATTGAAAAAGAAAGTCTTTGTTCTAGAAAATAGATAAAAGACCGAATCAAGCAGTAATTTTCCTTCACTTTTTCGATCAAAATTAACGCTCCGCAATACTGTGCAATCGCCTTTAAGACGCTCCGCCGCAAAAAAACCGTCGCGTTAGACTTGTGATCGATTACAAAGATTCACGTAAATCGAATTTTAGTTCAAAACGCCTTTCCGCTCAAATTCTCTCTCTATCGCTCTCGCTTTATCTCGCTCTCGAACGTTGTTGGTCCTTCAAGCCGGATACGCCTTCGTCGATTATTGCTCGTTCGGGAGTACCATCGCGTTCAGTGCGCGTAAAACCTAAAAGAACAAAGAGAGAACGTAAGTAAATCATGAGTGAGGAAATAAATACTTTGCTGACCGCTCAGACATCCACGATCGCATGATCATCAATAGATCAGTGACAAATTTAAAGAAGATGGGTATGACCAACATCACTCTCCATATCGAAACCCGTTTAGCGCTTCTCGATCAACTGTGGACGAAGTTCGAAAAACAGCATGAGCTTATATGAGCATTATAAGGAAGCCTTCGATGAAAGTGAATACAGTACGTTTCAATTCGTCGATTCCGTTGAAATTACTTATGTGCAGCAGCGTAACCTGTTGAACGATTACCTGACAAAGTTCAAGGCTGAGAAGTCAAATGCAGTTCCTCCGAATGAATCGGGAAACGATTTTTTCACCAAATCGCTGCCGCGTCTGAAAATCCGATCATTTTCGAGCGCGTTTGAAGACTGGTCATCATTTCGAGACATATTCTTGTTCATCATCGATAATAATTCGTCTATCTTAAACGTAGAAAAGTTCCATCATTTAAAGCATTGCCTAGAAAGGTCCAGTGAAGCATTGATACGTTCGTTAGCCGTAGATAATTATTCTCGTGCATGGGCGTTGTTGTGCAAGCATTACAAGAACAAAAAAGAATTGTCGCGCTCCAATTTTTGCACATTCACCGCAGTACAAAAGATGAAAAGCGATAGCCGAGAAACTTAGCTGCATTAACAACTTATGCTGCTATCAGTGAATGGTCAAGAAAATATAGGAAGATCAATTCATTCGCATGGCTTCGACTTCTTCAATCACTTCATCATCGAGCTCTTCGACCCGAAGAATCGCCTTGAGTGGGAATCTCACACGAGCGATTCCACGGACTTGTTAGATCACGATACCTTGATGGACTTCATTATCAAGTGAATTCTGACTCTCAAAACCAAAGGTCACCAAGGTCTTCAGAGATTCACCGCGAAATCGCACGTCGCTAAACGTTCAGCCGACGCTCCTGGCTGTGTTTTATATAAGGGTAGGCATAATGTAATGATGTGCGAGTCATTCAAGGCGAAATTCGCATCCGAACGAAAGTCCGTCGCGGAAACACACCGATTGTGTTACAATTGTCTCGGTTCCAATCGCGAAGTGCCAGTAAACGAAGACGTGTTTTACGTATAAGGCGAGACATCACACGCTATACGAAGCGTACGTCACTGCGAAGCCTGCCGACGTAAGCGCGTTGACCGCTGTACGCAAAGGCGACGAATGCAAGGCCATTATGCTCGCTACCGCGAGAATTACTGTCGATGATCGCCACGGGGATCCACATCCGGTTAGAGTCTTAATCGATCAAGGATCGCAAGTATCTTTGATCTCCGCTAGTCCAGCGTCTGCGATCTCGCGCGGCAATCTTAATTTTCGGAATTGGCTCACTCGGATTCCTGTCGCAGGAAAGTGTCTCTCAGTCTCACCTCCAGGATCAATGGAGCTCGAGTTATCGATGTCGCTTTCATCCTGCCACATCTTACGCTATATCAAGGAGCAGCTACGACATGCAAGACTACATGGCCTCACATTGAAGGTCTCCAGCTGGCTGATCCGCCATTTACTACCGCCGATCTCATCGTGCTGTTACTCGGCGCGAAAGTGTGCTCTATCATTTTACAAGAGGGTCTTCGAAAGAATGATCCGCATACTCCCGTCGCTCAGTGCATTCTGCTCGGATGAATTCTCTCGGAAGGCTGCGGCGAGAATCACTCCACACCGCTCCTTCCAGTGCACCGCCGACTACGAGCTGACCTCGTACAACGCACACACGTACAACGTTTTTAGGAGCAAGAAAAGGAATCTTTAACCTCAGTGTCTATCACGCCAGAAGAACAACGATGCGAGGAAATCTTTGCTCGAACTCACAACCGCACAGCTACAGGAAGGTACGTCGTGCGATTGCCATTTACCGCGTCGCCAATAGCACTCGGTGACACCCGCCATGGAGCGACGGTGCGAAATGTGACGTTTGGTTCGGACGTCTGTACTACACCTTTTTAAAAGAATATGAAGAGTTGGATCACATGGAATTAGTGCCAAGATCATCGAAGTCACAAGCAAGATGCTATCTACCTCACCATGGAGTACTCCGAAAATCGAGCGCGTCAATCAAAGAGTGATATTCAACGGATCTCAGAGTATAAGGTCCGATAAGTCATTGAACACTCAGCTATTAGTTGGCGCTAACCGATTCCATCGCTTGCCGATGTGCTGAGGCGATGGCACCGATACGCAATCGTGACGGACATCGAAAAAATGTATCGTCATGTGGCGCCTGAGGATAGAGATTACCAACGTATTCTCTGGCGTCACACAGTCAGCGATCCGGTGTCCAAGTATCGGTTAAATACAGTGACATACGATCTGTCGTGCGCGCCATTTCTCGTCCGCACACTTCATCAGCTCGCCGACGACGAAAACGTAAAATTTCCGTGAGATTCCGCCATATTGAGACACGACTGCTACATCGACGATTTCGTGATCGGAGCACTAAAGACGAGACAATCGCGATACAATCCGAGCTCCGTTAGCTGTGCATGGCGGGCGGGTTCCCGCTGAAAAAATAGGCCGCCAACCATCCTGAAATTCTCTTCGGTATTCCTGTGGATCACTATCTCGCGGATTCGCGGTTGTGAGAACACGAGAATGACGCAACGCTGAACTTGCAGTGGCACCCGGTCGACGACACCTTCACATTTTCAATTCGAAGTCGCATCGTTGAAAAATTCAAAGGAAGGTTCTCTCGGAGATCGCGCGTTTATTTGATCCGCTCGGATCGGTTGATACCGATAGTGATCCGCGCAAAAAACTTGTTTCAGTCAGCGTGGTTACATCAGCGTGGACTAGGAAGCCCCGCTCCCTCAAACAGACGCCTTGGAGTCGTTTCCTGGAGGAACTCCCAAAGCTTGAACAGCTTCGAATCAACCGCTTAAACACCCGGTTAAACACGGGCGCCAAGGATGCGAGAATGGAGTTGCACGAATTCTCCGATGCGAGGATACGCAGCCGTGGTGTATCTTCGTGTCATCAGTCCCAACTGTGTCAACGTTCTCTTGCTAACGGCAAAGAGCAAGGTCGTTCCGATCAAGCCAGTGTCCTTGCCACGATTGGAACTGTGTGCCTTGCTCACAAAATTAATCGCACACACACACGCACTGTTCTAAGCCTGTCCACAGCTCCAATCACCTCTGATCCGAGGTCACTCTATACTGGATTCAGAGTCACGCCTTTCGATGGAAGACTTATGTGGCCAACCGCGTGTCCATGATACAGGAGGCGCTTCCAGAAGGTCATGGCGTCATGTTCCCAAAAAGGACAACCCGGCCGACTGCGCCTCTCGGGGGATAACACCAGGAGAGCTTGATCATCCATTCTGATGGTCAGGATCCTCTTGGCTGCTCAAGGACAACTCCATCTGGCCTAGCGCACAACCTGAAGCTCTACAGGAGGAATTGCTCGAGCAACGTGTTCACTCTCGCATTGTCAAAGGTTGTCACGGAAGCTCCTCCTCCGATTCTCCTCACTTCACCGGCTCCTGAGGATCACAGCATGGTGTCTACGTTGGCTATGCTCAAGAGAGATGTCAACGACGGAAGGAAATCCGGAGTCGACATTGACACCCAACGAGTTCGCACTTGGACGATAGATCCGAGCAGTCCAGGCACTACGCGCATGAGGTCACTGCCGCAAAAGATCAGTGTCACCTCGCAGCCAATTACGAGCCTTGAATCCATTCATAAACGAACACGGAGTGCTGAGAGTCGGAGGTCGCCTGAAGCATGCAGTTCTCTCTCCGAACGAATAGCATCCAATGATCATTCCGCCGCACTTACACCTCACATGCTTCTTGATCATGTCACCGCCGTACACTCTATGGAGGAGTATAGTTGACTCTGGGTCTGTGATATTGCGACTATTATATATTAGATCCCTCGAAGGCGAACTATGACAACATATTGGTTGCATCGGTGCGTCAGATCTTGTACCAGATGGAGAGGAGTCACGCCACAACCGCCAATGGTAATCTTCCTCAAGGACGCGTAACTCCTGCACGTCCATTCCTCAGAACCGGCATCGACTACGCCGATACTAATTCGCACGAATCGAGGACATGGGCACCGGTCCCACAAGGCCTTCGTCGCAATTTTTGTGTGTCTCTATTCTAAAGCGACGCATCTTGAGGTCGTTTCCGATTACACGACGGACGCATTTCTGGCTGCACTTTGTCGATTCACATCACGGAGAGGACTATGCTCGGATATCTACTCCGACTATGGCACGAACTTCATTGGCGCCGACCGACAGATATGACAGCTTCTTCGTGCATCTTTCGTCAACGGCAGCCTCATCGCGCATGCTGCTGTCACAAAAGAAATCCGACGGCACTTCAACCCACCTCCTACCTCACTTCGGAGGTCTCTGGGAAGCAGCAGTAAAGTCGACGAAGTATCATCTTTGAAGAATAATCAGCGACACCACGCTCACCTACGAGGAGATTAGCACTTTCTTAATTCAGATAGAGGTCTGCCTGAATTCTCGGCCTTTGCTGACGTTATCTGACGATCTCTCCGCGCTCACTCCAGGACATCTGCTTATTGGAGCCCCACTGCTAGCCATCCAGAACCGTCACTCACAGAGAAGGCGAGCTCTCTCTCTCTCTCGTGGCAGCAACTTCAAAAAATGCATGATCATTTTTGAGAAAAGTGGTCACGCGAGAATATCTGCATTCCTTGATCTTACGCTCGAAGTGGTGCAAGGTAAGCACTGCTCCTCAGATTGGCTCATTGTGCCTCATAATTTCAGAGACATCACCACCAAATAAATAGCTTCTAGCTCGCATTCCAAAGCTGCATCCAGAAGAGGACGGTTATGACCCGACCCGTTATACCCGACGATATTGACCCGAATAGCAACTGTTCGCACAACCTCTTCCGAACTCATCCGACCTCTAGTCAAATTGATGATGCTGCCTGGACCCACAGCCTCGATCACTCTACACGCGGACTCGCAAGAGCAATAAAACCTCACATTATAATTGACCGTACGATCTTATTCATATACTGGCATCAGTAAACGCGCGTGTAATCGCGGTAATATTCGCGTTAATTTCATCTATCTTTCGCAATTTTCGATGATACGAATACAATGAATTTAACAATTTTCTTTGTAATATATTTAACGCTTAATGCAATGTACTATATTATATTTCCGAGTTTTAGTTTTGAAATTATTCTGATTACGTTCTCAAATATTGCGCAATCAAGACTTCATAATCATTTTATCTTAATTCTTTAATTTTTATTCGTTAATTCTTTCCAATTGATATCATAGATCACATGACCGCATTTGCGTCATTATATTTCTTAAATAATGTCTCATTATTTGAAACTTAAAACGTCTCCGATCATGTGTAAGCACAGGCTTCCGCGATACTGTGCGCAAGTATTATCAGTCTACACCACCTGAAGCGCTGCGATCCCCCAAATAATTAGCCGAACTCGCAACATCTGTACGCTTGCCTTAATACCTGTAGCGTAAGCATTAATTTCGTCACTGCATGACAAGTGGCGGAATGTTCGAGATGCAACCGAAAAACAGTTTTCGTAGATTCGGTGTACGTGCGATGTAGATTGGAAATTTCTAGAACAATTTCAAATGTTTCTAAAAGTTTCCAAAAAACCCTTCTAGTTGATAATTACTTCTAGTTGATAAAGTCAAAAAATATAATCAAAGCGGCATGTCGTATGTACACAAAAAACCAACTGCTAAAACGGTAATCAAATTCGGATCGGTTACAGCGCACGCGCGCTCGCGTAACGCGAAACGTGTAACATACTGACACCTCAATTCCAGAATTCTTGATTTGGCGGACGCGCATGGCAATAGCGTACCGCCATCGCAATCGAGAATTGCCAATCTCTGCCCGAATTATGGCGTCACCTCAACTTTTATAATTTTTCGAGAATCTCATAGGCGATTAAAAAAGGAAGTCTACAAAATAGATAAAAGGCCGAATCGAGCAGTGATCCTCCTTCTTCGCTTTTTCGATCAAAGTTAACACTCCGCAATACTGTACGCCTTTGAAACGCTCCGCCGCAAGAAAACCGCCGCGTTCGACTTATGATCAATTACGAAGATTCGCGTAAATCGAATTTTAGTTCAAAACTTCTCGCTCAAATTCTCTTTCTATCGCTCTCGCTTTGTCTCGCTCTCGAACATATGTAACATCTTTTCAGACAATCGTAAAATTTCATCTTGCATCGCAGACAAAGTGACCTTCTCTAACCTTCGAACGTGCACAAAAACCGCAAACGATTTGATATCGCTAAATTAAACGCATGTTGATAGTAGATTTCATCTCTATTTTCACGGAAAATTTGAGTTTTTTTATGTGGAAAAAGCTGTTGCTCGGTGTTATATATATTTGTAGCATGTGTTTATATATATATATATATATATCTATAGGAACTATGTTTATATATTATACATGCAAACATGCATACATCTATCTTTCCTGTATGTGTTTTGCATGAATGACGATATAGTATAAAATTTATATATCATTCATACAAAACACATATATACATATACACGAAAGATAGATGTATGCATGATTGCATGTATCATATATAAACATAGTTCCTATAGACACATATATAAATAAAGCGTTTTTTGATTAGTCAATTAGTAAAATTCTTTCTTCCAATTGGTCATCATAAACTTCGAAGCATTTGTAGCGCCAAATGGACCGCACCCTCAATCTCATTACTGATCTTAGATCCAGCGCACGATGAAAGAAATATTAGGAAGAGGAACAAATATAAAAATCAGAGAAATAAAAATGCTAGAAATGCGTTAAAACGCATAATGGGTATAAATAGACTTGACGAAATACGATGATTTTTTTCCTGAATATTTATGTGGATTAGATTCTTGCCATAGTCTTGACTGACAGTGCCAGCACCGCAGTCAATACGATAGTAAGAATCATTTTTTTTTTTTTGGTAACGGAGGGGAAATGCCTGACGCATATCCCGGGCCTCGGGGGAGAGCCCGGAGTTATGTGGGGCTTGCACCCACTAAAACCCCTCCGGGTGTTCTTACCAGGCCATAGTTGAGGAGCTCCCAGGAACGCGTGCAGCATACTTCTGAGAGTCTCTCTGGCCAGTCAGCTTTGGTTGGTCGACATTCTTTCCCTCCCGGGGTTTCGTCAGAGACGAGCGGTACGAGACACGCCTGCCCGATTCGGGCGCTGGGGGGGGGGGGACACCACCCCCGCGCCCGCCGCTCCATTTGTTGTTGGGGGGCGGAAGTTGGAGATCCCGGCCCCCGCCAGGATCCCCAGTCCCCCAAGGGGCGCCAAACTTGAAAGTTTTGGCGCCCCTCATGCCTTGGCATCGCAAGAGACACTCTCGCGGCGCACTCCCCGCGCGCGGCGGTGCAAGGCTACTGGCCCGGGCGCGCATTCGACGCGCCCGGGGGATGATGAGCCACTATACCCCGCGCGCAGGGGGGTTAGCTAATGTCCAGCGGCGGTGCGACCCTAGGGTCGGCAATCCGCCGCCGCTTCATAGCGCCCCGCGTCCGAGACGAGGAGGAGGGACCGCCAGCCCCGCCACCCCCACATACACCTCCGTCATCTTCCTGCTCGTTCACCTCAGGTATGGGGGGGGAGGTTTCACTCGCCACCGTTTTCACCCCGTGGGGCGGTCCCGGCGGCGAGTATGTGCGAGCGTTCCGGCTGAAGCCGGCGACCGCGTTGTCCCCCAATACCCATCTCCTCCCCCTCCATCACTCCCGCCGCCCAGGGCAATAAGGAGGCGGCGGAGGAGGACAAGAAGGCCGAGAACCCCTTCCTCGCACGCTCCCTGCCGACTATCGCCCTGACGACAGCCGGCAGGGAGAGATCTCCCCCTATCTCCTGGATCAAGACGCCGCGCTCGGTCGCCCATGCCGGGCAGGCTTCGAGCGTATGCTGCGCGGTGTCCCGGTCCTCGTCGCAATGGTGACAGCGTGCGGTCGGCTCCTTACCAATGCGACACAGGTATTCCCCGAAACATCCGTGTCCGGTGAGCACCTGCGTCGCGTGAAACGTCAGTCCGCCCCATCCCCTGCCTACTCATTCCTCGAGGCAGGGGAGGGATCGAGGCAAGGGAGTAAGAATCTAATCCAGCTGATAATCTATCAAAAAAACAAGCGTCGTATGCAGGTTTATGACACGTGCAACATGTATTATTTGTATCTATTGTGTATTACGTTTGATGTACACTGATAATGTTTTGATTTTATTAATCTTTAATATATATTCCTGTTCTTAATATTTCTTTTATTGTGCGCAGGGCTTTCACACGCAATACATATACATTTTACAATATATATTTACTTTTTTACATCCAGCGTTGAAGGTTACAGTGGCGGAGTGTCATTCTGTCCTGGTCTAATAAACGATGAGGATAGAAAGACACAAATAAGCTAATAATGTCTTCCCAACGTATCCAGGAATAAAAATTTCGATAAATGTTGTATAGAAACACGAAAAGGGATAAGATAAAACTTTTAGAAAATTTTCCAAGAGAATAGTTCATGATGTATGATAAAGACAGTAATTGTTAATTGTAAGTCAGACTTGCTCATATTATTCATATTGTACAGCACTGCTGCAAATTATTCGCCGAACTTTCAGCCGATTTTCGATTTGATTTCACCAATCCGCACACTCAGTTTAAATACTGAGAATTTAGGTTAAGTTTTGCTAAGTTTTGCTAAGTTTTTTTTAGGCTAATTTTAGCTAAGTTTTACGCCTTAAAATGTCATTGTAGACGCCTATTTTTATAATAGGGGCGCAAATCGCAAGCTGTAAGAAATTGACCAAACATAATTAAGTATGAGAAGAATAATTAGTTATGATTGGTTAATTTTTTACGGCTTATCGCTTACGACTCTATCGTAGAAACAGGCCTTGTACATATGATTATTTCAACAACCGATGGTAGCAAAATGAGAAAAATAGTTATTTACGCAGAGTGAGAAGGATAATACGCGCGACGCGTGTCAACAATCGGGTGTCTATGAAGTTAGCACCGCAACATTAAAATTTACATCTGATTAGAGTTCTCGTTTCTTTTTAATGAGAAGAAGAGTTCTCTATAATTTATAACAAGAGCGCGTTCCGTTCAATAATTATTTTTTAATAATTTTTAAAAAATGAGGTGCTAATTTTTTATAAAAATCGAGATCAAATAGTTTTGAGCAGCTCAATGACTTCATTTCGTGAATACTTAGAGTCCCTGATATATAAAAAAAATTTTTGATAATAAAATTTATTAAAAAAATATAAAATTTTTGAAGAAAAAATTATTCTATAGTTCTATAGTTCTATAGTTCTGTCACGCGTTAATTGTTATTGTATTATTTTGAAGAGTTCTAAAATTAATACAGACCCAAAAATAAAAGAAATCTGTACTTGAATGAAATTAGAAAAATTGATTCCAAAAACATGTATCTCCTTATAGCCATTTAATCGCATTTTTACTTAATATTTTTTGATAAAACTTAAGAACTGACAAGCACTTTAATCAGAACTATTAGAACTCTTAAAAAATTTTTCAACGTCGGACTTGGAAAATTTTCAATAATAGAGTACAAATGTCTCAATATCTCGGAAACTGTTAGCCCAATCGCATTTTCACCTAATACTTTTCGATAGAACTCATCAAAAACTATTCAGAATTTTAATCAGAACTACTACAATATTTAAACAATTTTTCGTCGATAATGAAATTAAACCGACATTAAAGTTAATTTACATCGGCAAAAATGGATATATTAGTGACTTAAAAATTATTTGATATTTCTTTCCTTTTATAAGAATGTGAAATTGCACTTAATATTTATTTATAAATAATAATAAATAAAATCGAGATCTCGAGAATTTAAGAATAAATAGATAGTAGGCAATTGAGAGCAATAATACACTGTAATTCGTGCGTTATGTATTCAAATCTTACTTATCTAAGGCCGTTTTATGTAAGACTTAGGATGCTATTCCATTTGTGCGTTTTTATCGTAGATAAATTGTTTAAGCCAGGTTGATTGGATATGGGATATAAAGATTCGAGGACTTCTCTATTCTGTACATACAAGTATTGTCGTACAAATGCAATATCAGTCTTATATATAACATTTGAATACGCGACATATAATAAAATAAATTAAAAAATTTTTTTTATAGTTCCAGTAGTTCTGATAAGAGTTCTGGACAGTTCTCGACGAGCCCTATCGAAAAGTATCAGATAAAGCGGTTGGATTAACGGTTTTTGAAATATGGGACATTTAATACATAGTCGAAATTTTTCTAAGTCTAACGTCGAAAAATTTTTTAAGAATTTCTTAAGTAGTTCTGATTAAAGTTCTGTGTAGTTCTCAACGAGTTCTATCGAAAAGTAATAGGTGAAAATGCGATTGGAACAATGCTTTTCAACAATGCGACATATAAAATAAGTCATCAAAAATTTTTTTAAGAGTTCCAATAGTACTGATTAGAATTTTATGTAGTTCTCGACGAATTCTATCGAAAGATATTAGGTGAAAAAAAGTTCTATCGATAAGTATTATGTGTATAAGCAATTGGACAAACGGTTTACAAGATGTCATTAAAAATTTTTTTAAGAGTTCCAGTAGTTCTGATTAGAGTTCTGAATATTTCTCGACGAGTTCTATCGAAAGATGAAAAAGTTAACAGTTTCCGAGACACGGGACATTTGATACGTAGTCGTAATTTTTCAAAGACCAACGTCAATATAATAATTTTTTAAGAATGTCGATTAGAGTTTTCGATGAGTTCTATCGAAAGATATTAGATGAAAAAGCGATTGGGCCATTAGTTTTCAAGATACGTGGCATATAATGCAATCAAAAATTTTTTTGGAAGTTGTTCTGATTAAGGTTCTGTGTAGACAAGTTTTTTCGAAAAGTATTAGGTGAAAAGCGATTGGGCTACGGTTTTCGAGATACGTTTAACGCTGTCCAAGCTCCGCATGCATGGAGCTGAGGGAGTAAACGCATTCGCTTCGTCCTGAAGCTTCTAACGAGCCGGGGATCGAATGGAGGACGAAGTGGAAACCTCAACTTGTGCTCCGCTAAATGGACACACGAGTCGGACGTACTTTTAATTTAAAGGGCTCAAACTGGGGCCCAGTGTGCGGCTAAAATACTTTAACGCCAGATGTGCCAGTACGTCTGTATGCTATGACTTTCGGTCATGGAACTTAATCCAGGTGACCGGGAAGAGAACGAAATGCAACCGCGGGAGAGTTTACAATGAATACAAGAAAAAATTATTCAAATTAAGGGGGGAAACCACAGTAGAACACGAAAAAGTAAGTATATTTTCGGGAATTTTTTTTGGCTCAATGAAATGATCAATCAAAAATTTGTAAAATAAGCATTATAATATTATGAATGAAGTACAAATAAGAATTTTTTCATACATTTTTGGTACAAAATGGCGGCTGTGCCGCACTTGTCCGATGGCGCCTATTTTTGAAGGAGGGACCATGGGCGGACATCTAGAGTCCTTAATTTTTGACCTGGAACAAAAAATGACAGTTTTTTAGGTTCTATATATCAATAGCTATGGAAGTACGTAGGATTTTTTCGATATATTAATTTTTCGCAAAATGGTGCACGTTTTAAACTTGCAAATTTAACAAAAAAAAACGCCATAAAATTGTTGATAAAAAAAAACCAAAAAAAAAACCCTACGCACTTCCATAGAGAAAGGTATTCTGAATATACTGTCAAAATTTGAAACCGGATCGGTAAAGATTTATTCGAGTTATGTGTCCGCCCAGTTTAAAAAAAGTGGTTTCGAGAAAAACGCGTTTAAAGTTTTAAGTACTGTAAAATCATATAATATTTTTATATACCTCTAATCTGCGATGCCTGCGCCATACAATTGGCCTTCTTCATCTATCTCCTGCTCTTGTTTGGCCTTTCGAATTGTTTTCAGATCGATGCAGGCCTGTTTTGCGCCCTCACTCAAAGATCGTTCCGCTTTCTATATGCGTTTCTCATCCAAGTCCATGCATAGTTCGTAATTTTTTGGGCCAATTTTCATGCCCATGACCTGGATTATATA
>NW_011626997.1:14936-26049 GCF_000204515.1 Acromyrmex echinatior | reverse complement strand
TCATCACCTGCTTGGCGCGTGTCCCCGCGGCTTTCCGCTACTCGTAGAAACCGCGTCATGTCTATCGCATGTGTCCTGGCGCGCGAAATTCGAGAGATTACTGTAGTCTTTCTCAGGCCGCCTCGAGGCGCCTCTCCGGGGCTCTCGCCGTCCTTGTAGCGCAGAGTGACCTTCCCCGTCAGGTCGTGCTGACTCTCTATCCGCTTTGCGCCTGGAAGAGGGGGCGATAAAAGGTGTTTTGCGATAATACAAAAAGAAAACGTAACGAATGCGGGAAAGATATCACCTGCGTGAGATCCGGGGCCAGGTATCGTGCCTCCCGGCGGTCTGTCCTCAGCGGTCGCCTCTGGACTCTCAATCTTTGTCGTGCTTCTTTCTCTTCTCCTCGGTGAGATTGCGTCACTCCGCCCAGGTCGCGGGAGTCGCCGGCCTCTGTAACGGTACGGGAATACGCAGAAACGGAAATAAAAAAAAAACGGCAGCGCGGAGCGCGCAAGATACGCGAACGATGACGAGGGAGAAGCGCAGGTGCGTCCGCCCCCCCCCCCAAAAGGTGAGAGGACCCAAGACGCTATACTGCACTATTCGGTCAGGCCATGTGGCCCTTGTGACGGACCGAAGACGTCACGTCATAATATTTAAAATTTAACGAAATTTATAATGTTGGAAGCTGTTCGCTAATTTTATCAGCCTCGGCGCTATGTTATCAATGAATTTTGTATAAAATTAATCGCAATATCAGTAGACCGATCTTATATCTAAATAACATAAAGTTTATCTCACATAGATGCTCCTTATGACTATTATAAGAAGAACGACCGTATATGAATAAAGTAAAGAATGCCAAACGATCAAAGTTAGATATTATGAATATATTTAATTAATTTTTTGTTCCAAATGTGATTGTGCGCCGATAATATAGGCCGATTAATATCATAAAAAAAATTTTTGAAGATTACCTCAAAGCAGAATAGATGTTTCTTATAGATTTTGGGTCGCTGAATTCGAATTAGTAAACCATTTTGCTCCATTACCTCCAGTTTTTTAATTAATCGTGAAAAATGATGAAAAATCTGTAAAAATTAAAACATTGTGGAAAGAGTAAAAGTAAATATGACATTAAAATGTCATTTATATATTTTGACAAGTTTAAACAAAGGGTAAGAAAAAAAATTTTGCTTTATTAATACCAGGAAATTGAAAAAAAATTTACACCATTGTAGTTTTGTAAGATCGAATTTTTTTTCATTGAAACATTTTCGTATTGATTTCCTCTTGTGTTTTCTTTTTGTTTCCTTTTTTAAATTCCAACAAAAATCTGACATTATATGTTTATTCAAAATACCTTGATAACGTTTTTCCATGTCTTTGATGTTTTGATAGAATTTTTCTCCTTGCTCTTCGTTGAAATCTTCAAAATTTTCAGGGAAATAGTTAATACGTAGGCTGTTGGAAAAGTTTCTGCAATCTAACTTCCAATGGCGCCAACATTCTGCTACTATCATATCCGTAAAATTAGACGTTTTTAACCTATAATTCAGTTGACGATATTTTTGTACTCTGGGTCCTTGTTATTTCCTGAAAACTTAACGACTACTTCCCTGTAATTTTTCCAAGCAGCTTGTTCCGTCCTAGTCATTTTGTTCTCAAAATCTTTGTCGCGCAATAACGATCTTATTTGAGGACCATCAAATATTCCTTCTTTTATTTTACCATCTGAAAGTTTTGGAAATTTCAAGTACAAATGCTTGAAAGCATTGTTTTTATTATAGTTTGCATAGCTTTTTACGAATTGCTTCATTAAACCCAGTTTAATGTGGGGGAAGTAATACTTTAGACGGTTTAACCAAATTTTTATGCAAAATATTTTTGGAATCAGGTTTTAACTTTTCTCTAGAAGGCCATTCTTTTTTTATCCAATACTGATCGCGACTATCCCATTCATACAAAAAGCATGGATATTTCGTACAACCACTTTATTGTCCCACTAAAATCGTTATAATTTTTAAATCACCACACACTTGCCATTTATGCAATATATATTATAATTTAGTTTTTCTAATACAAAATGAAGAAGGCTTTTGTACTCTTCATTCAATATTACAGAATGGGCAATTGGGACAGAAGCATAAACATTACTATTATGCAATAAAATAGCTTTTAAGCTCCTTTCGATGAGTCTATAAAAAGATGCCAGTCATCAGCTATATAAGGAATGCTGTCGAATTCATTAATTAATTCTTCAACATTATTACAATAAATGAAGAAATCTAAAGAAAATTCTAAAGAAATTTCTTTAGAAAAATATTTTCTAAATATCTTGTCTCTGTTACGGTAAAAAGTTACGTTCGTTCCAGTAATTAGTAAGTTTTTCTCTTTTAACCTTGATGCTAGAAGCTCTGAAGACTCTTTTGAAAGCCTTAAATCCTAAACAAAATCGTTTAATTCCTTTTGATTAAATTTACATCTACTTTCGTCGTTATCAGAGTCACTATGATTAGAAATTTGATCTGAAGATTGCATGATCGCATTCTTCATTTTCCATTATAACTTCATTTTTTGATTTATCAAAAATACAAGAATCATCAAGACTATTGCTATTTTTATCTTTTAGAACTGGAAAAGATACCGACTGTATATTAGATACCGATTGTATATTAGAATGACTAATATTTTTTTATTTTTTCTATTATATTCTATTATATTCGAATAAACAAAAATAGCAATCTGATTCATAATTTTGAGGTTTCCGCCAAACCATTGCAGAATGTACGGCCTTTTCGTGTCCATTTTTTCAACTTCATGAACAAGAAGAATAAATAGTTTTTGGAGTCCAAGAGTTCTTTAATTTCTTCGTTGACCCAAAACAATTTTCGTAACTTTGTTTAACACAATCTGAAAAAGATTTTCTGTTTCGTGCAGTTACAAATTTTCCACTAATAACGCAAAAAATCAGGACTATTTTTACATGAAGACATTTTTGGAAAGAATTTTTTTAATATTTCAGATTTTTTAACGTATATCTTACATATATCTTTTGAACAACAAAAGTTTTCGATTTTTCACTTTCCTGACGATCAGTTTGTTCAGTATACGTAGTTATTCTATCACTTTATATCCGAGAATCGACATATGTCTTTTGCGACAACTCATGTCAACTTATGGCACGACAGTATACGGAGCCTCTGATAAGCGTCCCTCGCCGCGTATGCCGCTCAAGCGCAACTATAACGTAGCGCGTGTAGGCTATAATTATACTTAACATTAGTAAAGCAAAATTGTTGTTTCTTACACTTTGTTAAAGAAACACTTGTGTAAGAAACACTTGCCAAAATATATTTAAATCAGTTCTGCAACCACATTTTAATGTGGTCACGTTTTAATTAATTTTCATGGATTTTTCGTCATTTTTCACGATTAAAATTAAAAAACTGGAGATGATGGAACAAAATGGCTTACGAATTCAAATTCAGCAATTAGTAGCACCTATTTTGCTTTGAGGTGCTTTTTAAAAATTTGTTTTGTAGTCTTGTGTAATTGTCAGACTTTTAACACAATTATTATGAAACGTTTAATAACCCCCTCTAAATAAAACCCTTAAAAACGGAAAGAAACTTATTGCGAAAAATATTATCTCAGTCAGGATTCGAACCTGGGACCTCTCAACTTGCCGGGAAGAGTGTCTTAGCCAATTCGACCACTAAAGTTTCGGAAAGATTCCTCGCAATAACTGATATGTATAGAAATACATTATTTAGGTCGTGTTTTGTATAAAACATTATAAGAAGAACGACACTTCCCGGCAAATTGAGAGGTCTCAGGTTTGAATCCTGGCTGAGATAATATTTTTCTCAATATTTCGATTTGGACTGCTGTTAATATATCTAGCAATCTTTTTAATAATTTCCTCGCAAAAATCGGGAATTTGATTATACATACATAGCATTCGCTACTAATACGGAGGAATGGCAAGGGCATTGTTAGTAAGCAAGAGAATGTTAGTAAACGTGGACATATTTGTTCTAATTTTTTTTTAAACGATAAATGTTTCCCTGTCATGACAGACGCATTATCGCATGACAAGGCAACAATATTTGTAAATAGTATTAGATGTACAAATAAGTTTCCGCCGTTTGACAAAAGACGGCGCCACTAGCAAGCTATGGTTAAAATTGTCTGATATAAAACATTATATCGTAAGATTGGACATCTGTCAACAATATAATCTTGAAATACTAGCGATTTTGTATCAGCATCATATATTTTTTTTGTGTGAAAATGCTGAGTTTTGAGCCGAATAAGCGTCATTTGCGGAAACATTTGATTTACTTCTTTAATTTGAAGAAATCTGCAGCTGAGGCTCATCATTGCTCATCGATTGCTTGTAGAAGCATATGGTGAGGCTGCCTTAAGTGAGAGAAATTGTCGTGAATAGTTTCAAAAATTTAAGAACAGTGAATTTGACGTCGAAGACAAAGAACGTAGCGGAAGGCCGAAAGTGTACGAAGACGCGGAATTGGAAGCATTATTGAATGAAGATTCGTGCCAAACGTAAAAAGAACTTGCACTTATATTTTGACTTACATCAATAAAACGTTATGTATCGTTCTTTCACAATAAATGCTTAATTTTTGATAAAAACGGCGGAAACTTATTTATACACCTAATATCTGTAATATCCACATTTTATTTCTAAATGCTTCATAAAACTTTTCTGTGCTGCAATTTCTAGCATCAATATCGATTAATTTAACTAATGACATTTGATTATTTGATGTTTTTGACTCAATGTATTGAACAAGAAAAGTCATCCATTTGTCATTACAAATGTCAAATGTTTTATCAAAATATTGTAAATTTTGTGTTCTGAATGTTCATAACACGTTCTGCTTCAACTGGACTCAAAACGTTCGTAATAATATTTGTACATTTTTTACGACTCATTTTCATGCTCTGTAATATATTAAGATCTTTTCCAATATATTGGAACAAATTAGGAATTTCATTTGCAGTTGTATGAGTAATATTTTGGTAAATATTAATAATAACGGAAGCAGCTCCGATAACCTTGGCGTATGTTGTCAAGGTCATGACCTTGAGTAATCTCCAACAGGTTTTAGCCGTCGCTCGTCCTTCGTTAAAAAGTTATTAACAAAAAAAGTTTGAAAAAATAATGTTTTATTTCTGCTAAATATAATATTGAAAAAAAATCAATCAATTATTAAATAAAATATCAATTATTAAATAAAATATCAATAAATAATAATAAAGTTAAATGAACACTGAATATCTATATAGAATTATCTAACGATTCTAACGGATACAATTCGCTTATTATTTCAAAAAAACATTCAATACATTTGTCAAAAGTATCCACTAAAATAATGAAAAATATAATCATGTGAAATAGTACATTGGGTCAGGGAGAGGAAAGTGAGTGTCGAAGGTGAGAGTCGTGCGCCCCTTTGTAGGGGGATGAAAGAGGATGAGAATCGAAAGCCACCTAAAAGGGGGATGAGAATCGAAGGCCTCCTCTGTTGGAATTCTTTCAAAGTCATGATCTTGACGACATATGTCAAAGTCGCGGCATCCCCTGCAGTGCACTATCAAACATATTTTAAAGCAAGTAATTTTCGTGTTATGTAATTGAATTTCTTTTGTTAACAACTTCTTAACGAGCGATGGCTAAGACTTGTTGAGATCACTCAGGATCATAATCTTGACAATATAACCTTGTCAAGGTCAAGGTTATCGGAACTACTTCCGTTATTATTAATATTAACTAATATTTTTTTCCGCGATTAATGTGGTGTAAATCTTATTTCTACTTCTTTTATGCGCTCCTCGAATAACAAAAACGATTCATTATTTTATACATTTAAATTTTCATTCGATTCACTTGTTTTATTAAAAGAACTTTTACATTTGTTTACATGTGTTTCGGATTCTGCGTGACGATAGATATGAGCAATAAGATACTATCACAGATTAAACAATAAAATAAATTTTTCATTATGTGGCGCTTTACGTAACTAACATTTAAACTATCAAAATATAATCATTTTTTTTAAATATTGATGTATTGTTACATTTTTTAATTGAAGTATCGTCATTAATGAACACTATATTCTTTTCAAGATTATTTTTATGACACGCAGAATTCATGTCATGTCTCGAAATGTATTGAATCGCTTTTATGAATAATTTTTATTGCACACATTGCAGTAATACATACTGCTATCAGATGATACTTCGCGTATCCAAGATTTGTATCTTTCGTCTGTAAGCCAAACTTCTAAAAAACTTCGCTTATGTTTTCTAATTAATAGTTTTATAATTAATTCACACATGTTTCTATATAGCTAACTAAATATTTATATAAATATGCAGTGGTATATTTGTGTGTATATATGTATTGTATATTGTGTGAAATTCCACCTTACCTTCAATATTATAATTAATATTGAAAATGATGTGGCGATGAATACTGCTGGCGATCATGCGAGCAGAAATCAACAATAATATAGCGCATCGTTGCGGCAAAACCTGGATGCTCATTTATCAGTTCGCGAACGCGACTCACATATACACGCACACACCATGTGGAGAAGCTACACAGAGTAAACGAGACGACGACGCGATGGAAGGTACAAACAATTTATTATTTCAACGTAAGCGAAGATTAAATATCGAAATTTGATAATAAATAGAAAATATTCAGTATCCGGTATTATTTATCCG
Source organism: Acromyrmex echinatior (assembly GCF_000204515.1). The sequence continues at coordinate 19,308 of NW_011626997.1, read as the reverse complement.
GACACTTTTTTACTATCCGACTTGATAGACGGATATCATTAGTATCCGAGAATATATCCGATTGAAATTTGATATTACATTGTTGATTTTTTCTTGTATAAATGTTCTAGAAACAAATATGCATATTGCACATTCATGATGCTATCTTATACATTGTTGCAAAATTACAATCTTTTTCTCTACACTTTTTTTTTAGAAAACATTTTCTCGGAATCCGGTCAGATATCCGGAAAATAAAAAATATTCGACTCGAAGAAATTGTCTTCTCGGATATCCGATTGAATACCAGATATCCGATGTTATATTCTGTCCGAATATCCGCTATCCAGTATTCTGTAATTTTAGGATCGCGTGCATCTCTACTAATAAGACTGTACTGTTTATATTTAATATAAATATTGGTATGAATAAAAATAGGTATAGTTTAGGGTTGCTAGATGGCTAGGATTTCCCATAAATTCTCAGAAATATATAATTTTAACAAAATCTTAGGTTTCATCTCACACTTTTAACTCACTTTTTGTGACCGTCGGCACTTACATCTAAGATTTATAGACAATTATTCATACTCAACTTTGTGCGTTATGCCATTACTGAGTTTTCTTGAAAGATGTTTTTGTAAATAATTATAAACAAAACTTAAAAAATAATATAAATATATAGTTTTCGATTTAAAAAAAAAAGTTATTTTACTTAAAATGTGTATAAAAAATGATCAGTATAATTTATGTGGGCACATTAACAAAAGATTTAATTTAAATAATTTATAACAATCTCTTCTTCAACTATTATGCATGTCCTGGAAATGTTGGTATTAGATTTAATTCCTATATATATATATATATACATATACAGGGTGGCATGAATATGCGGCCCCACTCATCCCGTATTATATACAATAAATACAATAGATTGAAGAATTGATAATATAGCTAATGGTTTTTTTCGTATTCTTCTCAGGCGCATGTATTTGTGATTTTATTTCCGTAAAGTTTGATTGATTGATCTTTTCCATTCTCTCAGTTCGTTCTATAATTCTATTCTTACTTTTCTACGCAATGATTTCTGATTAACCTTGTTACTGATCATTGTGTTGAATATAGAAACAATAATTGCAGTATTTAATAGGAAATGTCACTTTTATCTCTATATAAAATAGGCAGGACAATATAAGCAGAATAATCGATGAACAAGAACACAATTTAAACAAAAAAATTTTTTAATTCAATAAAGAATAACGGTTCAAATAATTAAATAAATAGGGCTATAAATCACTCAAGTTATTATGAGTAAATTATTTTTATCAATAATCTAAATTTTGTACAGACGTTGTTTCGACCACTATCGGGTCATTTTCAATGTTGAATAATAAATTAAAAAATATTACCGGTAATTACGCAAGATGTTCACAAATTAAAATATAAAAAGCACATGTTGTAGCATGTTGGCTAGAGAAACGACAAGAAACGGCCTAAATACAAACAGCTTCACATCAGAACTTGATGTTAGTCGAATTCAGAAGTCACATAATAATCGCATGAGGTCTATTATACCGTAAAATTCTTCTCAAATTTACAATAGGTTGATACAATAGGTTGAGTAAATTCAACATAAAAAAGATTCTCTCGACACACTTCATGTTCACTTTACAACTGCTGATTAAAGTTAGATCGCCCAAATTATAAGGCGTATAATTTTACTTATACCATTTTTTTCCGAAATTCGAGGCTTTATTGTAAAAAACTGGTTATACATTTATGATTCAAAGTATTGTCCATCGCTGGCCACTACTTTCTCCCATCTTTCAGGCAGCATATGAATCCCGCGTCGAAAAAACTGGTCATCTTTTGAGGCGATCCACGAATCGATCCAATTTTTTACTTCTTCATAAGACCGGAAGTGCTGGTCAGCCAGGTCGTGTGCCATTGATCGAAACAAGTGATAGAGAGAGCAACATCTGGAGAATACGGCGGGGGGGGGAGGGCTTCCCCTTTCCACGGTTCCAAGTATGTCTTGATCACTTTCGCAACATGGGGTCGAGCATTGTCATGCTGCAAAATCACTTTATCGTGTCTCTCGTTGTATTGCGGCCGTTTATCTTTCAATTCTCGGCTCAAACGCATCAATTTCGATACTGATCGCCTGTGATTGTTTCAATCGGTTTTAACAGCTCATAATATACTACGCCGAGCTGGTCCCACCAAATACAGAGGATGATCTGGGAGCCGTGAATATTCGGTTTGGCCGTCGACGTGGAAGCATGGCCGGGAACTCCCCATGATTTTCTTCGCTTGGGATTATCGTAATGAACCCATTTTTCGTCCCCAGTCACAATGCGATGCAGAAAGCCCTTTGCCTTTCAAGCAGCTGTAAACAAACACCGTTTCGGCTTCAACTCGTACGGCACCCAATTTCCTTGCTTCTGAATCATTCCCATGGCTTTGAGACGTTTTGAAATAGCTGATTGAGTCACTCCTAATGATCGTGCCAATTCTTTTTGATTTTGACAAGAGTCTTGATCAAGTAATGCCTTCAATTCTGCATCTTCGAAAACCTTCTCTCTTCCACCGCTATGCTGGTCTTCGACGTGAAAATCACCGTTCTTGAAGCGTTGAAACCACTTACGACACATTCTTTCACTAATAGCGGCTTCACCATAAATATTTGAGAGCATTCGATGAGCCTCAGCCGCAGATTTCTTCATATTGAAGCAGAAAATTAAAACCTCCCGCAAATGACAAGAATTTGGCTCGTAAATTGACATTTTCAATCGAGAATAACTTTATGATGCAGACACAAATCGACTAATGTTTCTTTTTGGATTATGTTGACAGATTCCCAAGTTTATTGTGTGACGTCTATGATCTATTTATTTCGATCACCACTTACCGCTAAAGCCATCTATACGAAAAAGGTATAAGCAAAGTTATACACCTAATAATTGAAAAAATTGAGTACTAAATGCAATTATAAAATTCAGCGAATTCAGCATCACAAAGTAAATAATTCTAACGAACATGGTTTATAAATCAAACATATGAAAAAAGGAACATGAAACCACTGCGTTCAACTAGATATAGTATCAATTTTGAATAACAAAAAAACTTTTAATCGACAATGATAACTTTGTTCTATGCTCTTAATGCAATTATAAAAGAAGGTTTATCCAAGAACAACGTATTTGTTTTAAATAACGCGGTAGCATTAAAAGTGTTTCTTACTAATGACATTTTGTTTTCTGAAATCTGTGTGTACAATTTTTTGTCAAATAGATGTATTAATCTTACATTAAAGTGTCGTGCAAATGATACAAATAACTGAAATGTTAATTAATCAGCACATTGTGCGTGCGTGCGTACGTGCGCGCGCGTGTGTATGTATGTGTGATTGAAAACAAACACCCTTTTCGTAAACGGAGTTCGATTATATTAGTTTTCTTGATTTAAAAAGTGCTATATTTAAATCATTAAATAGAAAATTATATTATTAGATCAAAAAATATTTGACTCTACTTATTTAAAACAAATTATTTAAAACCATTATTTAAAACAAATGCACTATTCTTAGATTAAGTTTCTCATGTAACGGTAATAAGAGCGTTGTTGATTAAAATTATCGTTATCGATCAAAAGTTTATTTTGTTATTGCATAAATATTTTGATTAAAAATTCAAAATCGATTTCACTAAATTAATATTTTTGCTATTAAATACCTAATCAACGAAATTGATATAAAAATTGATATCAAATTTTCAAAATCGATTTCAATATCACATTAATATTTTTGCTATTAAACTAATCTAATCGACGAAATTGATATACCTAGATGTATCTATATGTATCATATACGTTACATATACATATTCTTGTTCATCGATTATTCTGCTTATATTGTCCTGCCTATTTTATATAGAGATAAAAGTGACATATCCACTATTAAATACTACAATTATTGTTTCTGTATTCGACACAATGATCAGTAACAAAGTTAACCAGAAATCATTGCGTAGAAAAGTAAGAATAGAATTATAGAACGAACTGAGAGAATGGAAAAGATCAATCAAACAATCTAGTTTTAATAATTTGTTTTTTAATTACAGATTACAGAAGGACATGCGCCGGGGTCCGCGTAAAAATGACCGCTTCATGCTTCCTTATTAAACTGTCGAAGGTCCATCGTCATTGGGGTCCGCGGAGAAGCAGAAACATACGGGGACCTTCCACGTATGTTTTTTCCACGAAACCGCATAAAAAATAAAATAAAATATATATGCATGTATATATAAAATAAAATAAAATAAAATATACACACACACACACACACACACACACACACATATATATACTATATATATATATATATATATATGTTT
>NW_011626997.1:0-12243 GCF_000204515.1 Acromyrmex echinatior | reverse complement strand
AATTTTTGTTTGCGTAAGGCTTGACCGCTATGGCGTTTTGCACAAGAACGTTGTTGTCCTTTTTTCGAGCGTCGCTCTCTTCAATTATTTTAATTCGTAGTGCTTCCGGTGCAGGTAATTCATCGTGCGACTCGATGGCACATCGGAAGTTTTCATATTGCGATGGTAGGCTATATAATAACAAAATCGCGAGCAGATCGGGATTTATGATCACTTCCATTTCGATCAGTTTATCCACTGCGTCGAAGAATGTGCGAATGTGTTCGCGCACGTCTTCCCCGTCCGCCATTTTTTGTAATGCGAGGCGCTTCAGCAACGTTGCCTTTCGGGCGGGACCTTTGGATTGATATATCCCTTCCAATCTCAACCAAATTTCTCGAGATGATGTGCAGCCTTTGATCTGCTTCAATTCGCTCGGGTGAATTGAAAGGATGAGATCCGACATCGCCTTGCTATCGTTGTCGTCCCATTCCGCACGAGCTTGGGCAGATATCCCGTCGTCGTTCAACTAGTTCCGTTTTCACGTTCGTTCCATTCACATATTTCCATGCGTTGTTTTTCACCAATGTTGCTTGCATCTGCATTTTCCAGGTGTCGTAGTTGTCTTTATTGAGCGTTTCAATGCGGACACGTTCATCATGAGTGTCGTTTTCTTTTGTGCACTTGATCACCGAGAACCTCTCTCGCTTTGTCACTTTAACACGAACACTTATCGCGAATCTTTGCCTGGGCCCATAACCTGTTGAGGAGGGATCGCGACGCAGGGAATGCTTGAACTGTTCTTTGTCGAATCAAACACGCGGAAGATGAACGTGCCGGTGATAGAAGCGCCATCTGTGGTCGGCAATAGCATATCGTTAAAGCGATTTCCCAATAATATATATATATAGAGTCTGAATAATATATATATATATAGTGCGTCTGGACAAATCGAACAATTTCTTTAAAATGTTTTTAATGAAAAATTAAATATTACAAAAATTCCTTTTACATAGTTTAGGGGATCCCTATAGAGCACAATTATACGATATATCCCCCATTAACTTAAATGACGGCCTCTATTCTCGGTCTGAAGCGTTCGCACGCACGTTGTAATGTAGTGCTGTCCTTGCCGACAAATGCCGACAAATGCCGACAAATGCCACTGCCTCAATAGCTGTCCTTAATGACACATTGGGATGCCGAGACTTGTTTATGACCCTTTCAACTATACTCCTACGTAGTAGTCCAAGGGATTTAAATTTAGGCTGTTGGGAGGCCAGAATGGGAGCCGAGGCGATCAACTCGGCTTACTCTGGCAGCCTCAGAGAGAATCTGTCATATTTTTAATGTGTATGATTTGTATCAAAGGTCCTCCTCAATTCAACGCATTGTTGGTTCGCTTACATCAACAATTTATGCTTATAAATAATTTTCGCAACGATTGCCCTGGATCATCCGAAATCAGCGCTTGAGTCCTTTTAACGACTGCGGGGGTCCTCGTGGTGCGTTCTTTCGAGTGACTCTTCCTCGCTGGCATATTGGAACCTTGGACTAAAAAATTGTATGTATCGGACGACGAACTTCTGAGTTCTTATGGACTGCCAAAAATTCATAAATCATCCGCTGAGATTAATAGTTAGTTGCATAAACAGTGTCTTTTATCTGTTAGCGACCTTTTTAAAAGATATTATACAATAGATAATTGTAATAAAAGGAAGTTCAGTTATGTCAAAAACAGTTTCGATATTGTGAATAAGCTCAATGGAAGGGTAATTGATGAGAATTTTAGTATTATATCATTTGACGTGGTTTCGATGTACACGAAGTCATTCCGACCGATTTAGTATTAAAGAGTATTGAACGTAGGTGGAGCCTGATTGAAAACAAGACTTCGATTCCTATCCATGAATTTGTAAAAGCAATTACGATTATAATCAACTCTTTAAATTTTAAATTTGATAAAAAAATATTTAAACAAATTTTTGGCATGCCAATGAGCTCTTCATTGTCTCCATTAGCGAACATTGTTCTACAAGACTTAGAACAAGAAATTATTACGACTACAATATTATTTCGTCTTTTTATTTCCGTTATGTTGATGACATTGTATTGTCTGTGCATAAAGACAAGGTTGAGAATGTTCTGGAATTGTTTCGTATCATGAAAAGCTAAGGTTTACAGTTGACTTTGGCGACAAAAATGGCATTAATTTTTTAGATGTAAAACTAATGAAACAAGAAGGAAGAATCATCTTCGATATTTATAAAAAAACCTACTAATTCAGGAAGATATTTGAATTATTATTCGAATCATCCATTAGTGCATAAAAGAAGTATAATCATCGGGCAATTAGACAGAATACTGTTTTTATCCCATCCAAAATTTCAGGAAAAAACATTTCTGACTTAGTTTACACTCTGTTAATGAATGGCTATCCTCTTGAATTTATTTTTTCAACAATAAAAAACAGAATTAAAACTTTAGAAAATAGAATTAATTTAGATAAAAATAATGATTGTAATAATAATGAAAACGATTCTTCCAATTTAAAGAAAAAGTTTTTTATAATACCATATTTAAGTAAAGTATCGGAAAAATTTAAAAAATTATTACATTGTCAGGGCTTCAATATTACTTATAAACCTATAAACAAACTGAATAGATTGTATTAAAACTGGAAAAGATCGTTTATGTAAAGAGGACCATTGTGGAGTGGTTTATAAGATAAATTGTCTAGATTGTGATTCTTCTTATGTTGGCCAAACAAAAAGGAAATTAAAAACTCGAATCAAAGAACATAAGATTGACATAAGAAGATCCACCTCTGAAATACCAGTGATTTCATGCCACCAATTGAATGAGAGGCACGAATTGGATTGGGATAATATTAAAATTTTAGATACGGAACAATCATTATTTAAAAGAATTTCTGAAATGATATACATAAAAAGTCAAATAAGTAGTATTAATAAGTAAAGTGACACTGAAAGTTTGCCGGATGTTTATCTGCCTTTTCTAAAAAAAGATCTCTCTCACACTTAATAAATAATTCTAGAACAATCTAAACTTTTGACATATATATAAATAGCGGTAATGCATACGATATAATGAATAACAATACACAATGTCACGAGAAATTTCCATCTGCGTGAGAGAAGTGCTTAAGATTCATCATTTTGTCTGTAAAACAGATAATGATTCAATCCTCATAAATTTGACTAGAAGTTATTAATGATAGTTTAATTTTTAAATTAGAATTTGGAAATTCTTGTTCTACATAACTTGCAACATGATAATTGACGCTGTAACATTGTTGTACGATGCACCTTAACAAAATGAAAGAACACATACATACTTATATTATATGACGGCTGAATTCAATGTCAGATATATGTAAATTCTGCGTTTTACTAATATTTATGATTTTACTGAAGATGGCCAGATTGTGGCCGAAACGTCTAAAGATTTTTTATTAATGTAATGAATAATTAAATTTCACAAACAACATCCAGTACAGTGGTTCCATGCTCCTTTTTTTACATGTTTGATATTATTAGGTGTTGGAATTAATTCGTAGCGTTTTTTAATGAAAGAATGTTATTTATTTCACATGAGCATTAAAAAATACATTAATGAAAGTACTTCCCATCACTTGTAAAACGCTACGAATTAATTCCAACACCTAATATAAAGATTCTTAAAATTGTAGAACTCTGAGATGTAATGCCAGAACTTTCGAACTATCATTTTAAAACACTAAATATCATTTTAACTATCGAATAGCATTATATCTCAGAGTTCTACAATTTTAAGAGTTTTAAGAATCTTTGTGATATCTGAATTTTATAATTGCATTTAGTGCTCAATTTTTTCAATTAATTTGGACGATCTAACTTTAATCAGCAGTTGTAAAAAGAACATAAAGCGTATATACATTTTTTTTTTACATTGAATTCACTGTATTATCCTATTGTAATTTGAGAAGAAGTTCACGGTGTAATAGACCTCATGTTATTATTATGTGACTTGTGAATTTGACTAACATCAAGTTCAGATGTGAAGCGGTTTGTATTTAGGCCGTTCCTGCTGTAATTCCTCTTGTCAAAAACAACTTGCGAGAACAACATGCGCTTTTTATATTTTAATTTGTGAACATCTTGTGGAGTTACCAATAACATTTTTATATTTATTATTTAACATTGAAAATGATCTGATAGGGGTCGAAACGTCTGTACAAAATTTAGATTGTTGATAAAAAATAGTTTTATTCATATAATATAACACTTGAATGGTTCATAACTCTATATTATATTATTTAAGAAAATTTTTATCAGTTAACAGAACATTAAATTTCTATAAGATATCACTTTATTGCAATACGCAAATGCAATAATTAAACGTATTTTTCATATCGTGTTCCATTTTTGAATTGGCATTCTCAAAAAGGACCCCATAAAACATATAGAAAATGGATCCTAACTAATTTAGCTGAATTTATGTTGTAGTTCTGATCGTCCTGATCAAAAGTCTCCATGGGCATGAAGAAAAAAATGAACAGTTTTTGAGTTATTGCATATCAAACTCTGCCAAAACAGCTAATTCCATATGTTTACATGAAGATATTTATTCGTACTGATCCTCTCTCTCTCTCTCTCTCTCTCTCTCTCTCTCTCTCTTTCTCTCTCTACGTGCGTGCGTGCGTGCGTGCGTGCGTGCGAGGAGATATTTCAAATTTATCGTCTTCTGGATTGGCGAAACCCTCACGTGTACAAACTGCGAGATTTAGAAGAAGAACAATTTATCGTTGATCGCGTGATAAAGAGTAGAGGACGAGGAGTTAATAAACAAGTGCTTATTAGTTGGCATAGTTATCCCAGTAAGTTTGATACTTGGATTCCGACTTCGAGTTTAATTTCTCTTCACGATGGAGAAGGAACAATTTCTTCTGATATTTCCGAGTAACAATAATATGCGTCATTTCCGGATAATACAACATTGTCCTTTATCACGGAATGACCTCTTTAGTGTTACGTGGACAATGGGAGGTTGCGATAAGCGAGATTCAATTTCCCTGTACCTTTTAACACATACGTCATAACGAAATGTGATCAAATTCATCGATGTTAAACCAATAAGGGGACGAATGGTGCGTTTACGGCAAAAGAAGTTGCATTTCCAAATGGAATTTACGATATCCAACTATATATGAACTTATTGATGCGATTAATACCGCGTATAAAGTCACCGAATCGCATTTCGAACAGCAAAAAGCGTTTGGCAACAAAGTCTTGATAAGTATTAATTGTGATGAGAAGTGCAAAATGCTACATTATATGAATATTATATAAACTTTTCCGATAATCTTCTACTAGGTTTCGCATTATCAATTTCCTCAAATAATTATTCATTTTATTCCAAGCTCGCGTAAACCTAATTTCAATGAAACGGAAGAGAAAACTTTTCTTACTCACGGATTTTATAAGGAGACAGGAAAACGACTTGCAGACGGTTACTGTAATAGCGAACCCTATAGTTTGTGGTGCGATATTCCCGATAAAATGTTCGTTTATTGCGATATTTGTGAGCCTTATATAACAGGCGATGTACGTACTTCTCTTTTCAAGATAATTCCGGTCGAGATATTCCGATCGGCAGTCATAATTACGCATTTGGTGCAAATTTGGTAAAACATTTCTCATTTCCAAATTATATCCCATTGCGACGAACGAATTTTAGAACGATCGAAATAGATATAAGAGATCATCTTGGAAAAAAATTCCATTCGAATTCGGAACGCTGACAGTGACGCTACTTTAAACGTAAACAATAACTTTCTTCCGTGTACGCGAGTGTGTCGGTAGTGACAGTCTTTAGTTAGGAACTAGCGATGAAATATGAGGAGTATTTTGATGCTCGAGACAGCGGTAGTCGAGGTGATAAGCTCGTCTTACCAGCGCAAATATGGAATCGGAAGCATTCCCGGCGGATTATTAAAAAAAATATTATTAGGTGTTGGAATTAATTCGTAGCGTTTTACAAGTGATGGGAAGTACTTTCATTAATGTATTTTTTAATGCTCATGTGAAATAAATAACATTCTTTCATTAAAAAACGCTACGAATTAATTCCAACACCTAATACCTTATCTAAATAAAGGTGCACGTACTGTCGGTAAAGAAGCTTTACATGTGAGAATTAACATAATAAAAGATGTCGAAAATAATAAACCGTTAAAGGAACCGGTCAAAAGTCGGCTCGCGGAATCGAGGGATAATCTGAAGAGAAAAGTCAAAGAAAAAAATAAGTTCCTTGATGAGGGGATTAGGATACAAATATCCGCGAAATCCTCTTCAGTTTCCAATTGGTGATCGAGATAGACGTATTGTGCAATGTAAACGACGTGCTATCAAAAGAAAATCATCGAGAAGTACCACAGGGAAAAAGAACAAAAAAAGAGACGAAGAGGAAAAATTTGCGCCGTAGGAAGAAAAACCAAAAAGCTATCCGCTAGGAAACATCGAGTCAAAAAATGCGATCAGTATCCGACATATTCTCTTAATTAACATAGGAATTTGTGGCTGGAAAAAAAGCATTTTTTCTTCATACCTACTCGAACGAGTGTATAAAGAGCGAACTCGATTTCTTCTCTCTACTTCCTACGCAAATCAGCATTGAAAGTTTGCAATGGATTTATTACAAACCCTTCGCTCGCGTAACGATTCGCTAACGAATAGAATTCGTCATATCCGGACAAAGACGAAGACTATCCGGATCTCATTCACATCATATTGAGCATACGTATACGCATAGAAAGCGAACGCGGGGAGAGCACATCGGCCGCATCCGATGTCGTGGCAAGAGTAAATCATTTACTGCATTCCATGTTCAACCAAATCGACGTATATTTCAATCAAAATCTCGTGTCGCCATCAAACAACGCTTACACTTACCGTGTGTACGTCGAGGCATTATTAAATTATGCTTCACCCGCAAAAACTTTCCTTTTGCTTATGGGAGACGCAGATATTCCCGGTTACATGGACTCGTCAAATCCAAATATGGCGCTCGAGAGATAGGCACAATACATTCGTGCGCTAAATCACAGGTCACCTTCATTGTGATGTTTTCAATCAAAATAAAATTTTAATTAATGGAGTGGAAGTTAGAATGAGATTCGTACGTTCAAAAGATTCATTTTGCCTTATGAAGAGTAAAACGATATCAAAAATACATATTCTCGCCAGTTTACTCGTAAGAAAAGCAAAAATAAGCTCAGTGTGCTATTCGCTCATGCTAGAATACTGAGTAAAACTACAGCCAAGTATCCCCTTACAAGAGTCGAAGTTAAAACATTCACGATACACGTCGGCGTAATGGGGGAATCGATAGACAATGTAATACTCGGACAGCTGCCGGAACGAATAATAGTCGACTTTGTCGATAACAAGGTGTTTAACGGCGGTAGAAAATTGAACCCGTTTAATTTAAAAAATTACGGAATAAATTTCTTTTCGCTGTACGCCGATGGCATACAAACTCTCAGTAAACCATTATAGCCAAATCTCAAAAATGTAAACCTTTAAAAATTTAAACTATTATCTGATAATATATTATCTAACAATATATATTACCATGACAAGTAACTGATATATCATTCAAGGTCCCAGTTCAAAGTGAATATACGTCAGATGTACTCTCAAAAATTTAAACTTTTAAAATTTAAATGATATCTCATAATATATTATCATGATAAGTAATTGATATATTATAAAAGGTGCAATTCAAAGTGCACATACATCAAGTGTATCCTCACACAAAACAATAACAACGATTTTAACACGACCTTTAATATTTATTTCGATTGCAACAAAATGAATTTTTAATATTATATGAATATACTTTTTTTTGTTTGCGAGGAGGAAATGGTGGTCAGCTGATTGTGCAGGATTCGATGAGTCCCTCCTATAAAGAAGGACAGCGGACATCATCGCCTACCTGCTAAAAAACTTCTTCTATTCGGCACCTCTGCAAGACCACATTGAACACACCAAATTAACAATTATATTAAATACTATGCTAAATATGTACATTATATATACATTTTTATACATGTCGTTAGACCCCAGAGAGGCCCGAGCTAAAAGAGGCCTTTGCTTCTGCAGGACTTGACGCTCCCACTCGACTCGCTCCTTCTTGCACATGACGGCCTCGCAGAAATCCGCAAGGCTGTCCAACACGCAGCGGAGCACATAGTTACCTTGACAATGGAGCCATATGTCCTGTCAAGGACATCGAGCCCCAACCGCTCCAAAAGTGATGTCCTCTCTGCATTCAAAACAACAGCGTGTGCATCGCCGTATCCGCAGTCACATGACAGTGCGCACAAATCGTCGAAGCGTTACGCTATATTTCAAAAAGATAAGCCTCAAAGCACCCATAACCCGTTAAAATCTGGGTTATGCGGATTGTATGAATATATTAAAAATAAAGAATAGGCCCCTCCATCGCCCATTTTCATGAGAAATCACATTTTCTTCGTCTCTCCAATTTTGACGATCTTTGACATAGAGATTTATTTCTTAATGATACTCTGAAATATCAGAAATATAAAGTTCTTTGACTACGATAGAAATTTTTATTATTCATAATAATATATCGATACGTAGGACAAGCCAGAACTTTATTGCACTCATTTTAATGCAGCGCTTACGACAGCCTTCATACAGCGTCAGAGCAGCCGATGCTTTATTTCAACGTTTACGACAGCCCTTATACAGTGCCAAAGCAGACATAAATTGAGTGTATTAGTGTATAAATTGAATTACATTACTAAGACGGATAAAGTCGATTCGATTACGGTTTTCTTTTTCAGATCGGTATTCTTACATTCGTTACAATTGCCATTTATCGTTTCTCATTTCGAAAACTCTAAATCAAAGTTTGCAGAATGACACCTTTTTTCCTTTTTAATATTGATTGTATAGGTAATATTAGCAAACAGCTCTTTTCCAAGTCAGCGCTAAAGTTAAGCTCTCTGTCTGTAAGCTTTTTACATTATAAAACTTTTTTAAGGAAACATCTACTTTAATCCTGTAAAAGAATTTTTGATTTTGTTCAGTAGATTTGGAGATTTGTATTGATCTGTGAAATCCCGACAATTTAGCCGCTCCAGCATTCCCTTAATTGTTTAATGATTGATTCTCACTTTTAGTTTTTCCCTGAATCTATGTATAACAACAATTATGTTAAAGGATCACTGAGTACTCACTGATCAATTTTCTTCGTTGAACACAGCCAATGTTTCAAAATTTGTAAAGTGTAACAGTGTCCCGAAAAGTCATAAAATTGTTTGAGATGTGTAACAATGTTTTAAAAGTATAATATAAGTAATCTATTTCCTAGAATTTATGATATATTAATATATGTATGTATACGTATTAAGTATGCTAAAAGATTTTAAGGGATAATTCTTCATATAGATTCAGGATGATTCTATGTTTGAAACAACTTAATTTAAAGATATCAAAATTTAAAAAAAAATCATTTTCTCAAAAATTTTGAAATCTGTTCGAATTATTCTGATGAAACTTTGCATGTGTTTGAAGAGCATAAAGTTTAATTTTCTGAGGCTATACATAATTTTTTTTATTCAATCAGAGACCCAAAAATTAATAAATATTTTTTAAAATAAACTATTTCGGATGTACGTATGATCATATGGTCATATTTCCTCTTGAATTTGTATGAGATATCCTCTTACTTCTTAAAATCTTATTATATATAGATATATGAGTATGTGTATTTTACACATAGAGAGATTTTACACGAGATTTACATGAGAGATTTTATTCTTTCTGACGTACGGATTTCAGTTGTAGTCAGACACATCCTAAGCAAGAAACATAGCAACATGTTTCTTACCTTCTAGAATATATGTAGGATAAGATTTTAGCTTTAAATAGTGTAGCGGATCATGGAGGTGGAAGCGTATACTCCACGATTTGAGTGCACTCTGATGAAATGCCGGGTAGGCGGTTCCGAGAGTGTGCAATGTGGTCTTGTGGAGGTGATGAATAGGGGGAATTTTTTAGCAGGTAGGCGATGATATCCGCTGACCTTCCTTATAAGAGGAACACAGACTCATCGAATCCTGCACCATCACTGGCTCCTGGTGCCTTCCCTTCATCCAGGGATCATTAGGTTCTCCTTCGGGAGCATCCCGGAAGAGGGGCTATGTGAAGATTTTTCTCCTCCTCGGAAACAAAAAAAAGTATATTCATAAAATATTAAAAATTCTATTGCAATCGAAATAAATATTAAAAGTCGTGTTAAAATCGGAGAGAAAATATAATTGCATTCTCACAAGAGTGGGCGATGGAGCCCATTCTTTATTTTAAGTATGTTTATAGTGACACGCGCTACATCAACTACATAAAGTTTTTTAACGACAAGTTGCGATAATGACCATCAGTTACACATCCATTAAAAGTCTGTATATTTTTTTATTATTTTTTTATATCAGTTTAAAACCATCCTATTTTAAATATATACATACTTGTCAGTTTGTAAATATAACATTGAGAATGATCTAATCGAGCTTTAAACGCCGTTTGTTATTTTTAATATGTCTTCTTTATAATTATATGCAAACTTTCGATAGTCCTTTCATCATATTTCGGTAATTTTTACTTAATTTTATTCCTTTTTTTATTTGGAATTATTATTTATTAACATAGACCTGCGATATACGATTCTTGTCTTCCCACTACATTTCGTGCAACCTTCGGAAGGTTAAGCAGTCACCCATCTCACGTTAAGGGGATGCTGGAGTGTCCTGTTTTATCATTAAATTTTAAAAACACCTTTCTCATAACTGTATTTATGGACTGAAAAATCCTTCTCCACAATTAAAGTATCTACAACAACGCAAATCGCCAGCTACATTTGAATATGAAAAACAAAAGAAAATTAAAGACTTACAGTTTTGTTATCGGCTTCTGTAGTCAACACATCACAATATGTGTTGCATATAAGAGTTTCAGATCTTGCACGTTCATGAAAAGTAGCTGGCGAATTGCGGAAAAACTAAACGAACAATCCCATGCTTTTAGAAACGCGGTAGGAATTTTAGTATAAGAGAAAGGTGCATCCGAAAATTTCGTTTGTATATTACAAGTGAAATTGACGTGAAGCCATGAAACTGAGCAGTATTTTAGTTCCGCGATATTCCGACAGCGGCGCTGTCATGAAAAGTGCGTCGCTGAACCATAGAAATGATCTGAATTATCGACCTACTCAGGCCCATATCAATAAACGTGCCCTGGTCAAAGTTTTTTCTTTTGAGAGGAAAAATAATAAATACGATATTAGTTATTTCAATTTTGTTGAAATAATTTCTTCCTAAATAAGAAACATACCATATTATTTACATATGAATACAAATGAAGATAATTATTTTAATTACACTGTTCTGTCTTTTACATACATTTTATTTAGTAAATTATTGATGCATATATATAAAATAACATATACATATATATATATATATATGTATATGTATGTATGTGTATATGTGTATATATATATATATATATATATATATATATATGCGTATATAATAGCATACATACACACGCGTGTGCGTATGTATGCGCGCGCGCGTGTGTGTGTGTATATATATATACAACACATGTCTAAACTTTATTTACTGAATTATTTACACATGCATATATCAAGATTCGAAACGCAATGTGTGTTTCGGTTGAGCTTCCATTCTGCTCGTATGTCGGAACGAAAAGCGGCAATCTCGTAGTAGACGTAGTATATAAATGAAATTTTTGAATACTCTTTACTCATATACTAAAACTCATAACTCATTTCTGCAAGCATAATATTGTTCTTTGTTTTCTGTAAATCGCCAACTACTTATGCAAGGTCTGAAATTATTGTATATAGCACATTTTTGACTCGACTCGAATGTCGAAATGTCGACTTAGTAAGAAGCGCTATTCCTCCTATCGCGCACAAGCGAAGTACCACTATTTAATTACAGAAATGGATTGAATCATTGTATAAACCAACAATATATTATCGATTGGAAATGCTATAATAATAATATATTTTTATACATATATAGAAATATATATCAGGATCGTTGTTTAGAAAAGGAATTATGCGTCCTTGCTGCATCGGCGATGATGTCAGAATCGATAGAAATCATATTCTTAAATTGCAGAACGAATTATTGAAACAGAAGTACGA
>NW_011626996.1:230028-255685 GCF_000204515.1 Acromyrmex echinatior | reverse complement strand
AGCGTTTTGGAAGGGAAAAAAAGGAGCCGTGGCCGCTTGGTATGGAATCCCGAGAACAAGAAAAAATATAAAAATATAAAAGTTGACATAGTCCATGATTTTTGGTAGGCATATGCCAAGCTCACGGCTGGATTGTCTACTATTACCAACAGGTCGCATCTTCGCCGCCTTCCCTCTATTCTTCGGCCCTATTCTACCAAAAATCATGGACTATGTCATCTTTTATATTTTTATATTTTTCCTTGTTTTCGGGATTTCATACCAAGCGGCCACGGCTCCTTTTTTCCTCTTCCAAAAAGCTGGAAGAATCTACTGATATAAGACCTTTTACATCGAATTCCACACTCCTCTTTTCAGAGCGGTTTGATCCGTCTTCCTCCTGAGGCGCATTCATTTAAGACATGTCTGCAATGGTTCGTTCGTTATATCACTGAGATTTTCGTCAAATTAGTCCAGCATGGACTGGGTTCGATAAATTGAATTTGTCCCTTCTAAGATGCGGAAAAATATCGATGCGAATAAATATTTTGATGGTAAGCGGTTTTTCCTCTCTCCTTTCTTTTCTGCAGGAGAATCCGAGCTTCTCGGGGTGCTGTGAAGCTGCCCTTACGTCGTCGTTTCCAATCTGGACATTAGGCCCTCATCTGGACATTAGGCCAGACCCTGTCAAACGCTTGGGATACGTCAAGCAGTACAGCAGAGTAGGCTTTCTTGTTTTCAAACGCTGCCTTAACCATCAGATCCATCAGTTATGATGGATCTGATCCGAGGTGAAATGTTTGTCTCGAAAGCCAAACTGATGCTCCCGCAGAAGTTGAAGGTCATCAATAATTGATTTGAATCTCTTGAGTTTTTCGAAGTCTTTAGAAATGAATGGGAGAAGAAATATGGGTCTATATATGGGAAATGACATAGGAAAGTGAATCTCATGAATGAATGATATGGGAAAGTGAATCTCATTTAGAGATTTGACCGGTTTCGGGATTGTGATTATTTCAGTAATTTTTCACTGTTCAGGAAAATATTTTAATCTTAGTGGTGTATTAAATAAATGAATCAATTTCATTATTCTTTTGTTACGGAAGTTCCATTAACATACAAGCAGAAATGGATCAAAACCTAGGAATTTCTTGTGATTTGAGCAACTTATTTTTTTTATTATTTCCTTGAGAGACATATGTTTAATGTTGATCTCTTCTTTGTAGTCATCTATCTCCTGTTCCAACTCCTCCCTATTCTTCAATAACTCACAAGGTTGAAAAACACTCTCCAAGTGGCATGGAGGTTAGCTTTATCTTGATTACTTCTGGCCCAATTACTGTTGACTCTTTTAACGGGTGGAGCATTAACAATAGGTCCTTAATTTTTTGAATGTTTTCCAAAGAGAAGAATTTAGAGTCCTTTTCAGCTTGAAAAGCCCTTGGAGGTACGTGGCTATCTCTTGGTTTTTAAGTTCATGGGTAAATATTTTTAATCTGATTTAGGTTATTAAAAATAAACTTTCTCTCTAAGTCGCATGTTTTTTTGTCAATTTCTACGCGCTTTTCTCTTTTCCTTTACTAATTCTTTTACCTCGATCGAGTAATTTATTCCAGGTTTTAGTCATTTTCAGAATCGGAGAATTTTATTCTCGCTTGAGTGAAATAATGTTCTCTCTCGTTCTCAGTGCGCCGACAAGGCAAGCAATAAGAACGTAGTGCAAAAAGGACAGAGCGATAATAGTCGGCACGCTTCTAACTAACCAAGTCACATGGACACGGGCTCATGCTTGTGTTGCTACCGATTGCGTCAGGCCGCCGAACGGTGGCGCTAATCGCGTGCTGCAAGCGGCCCGGAATTCGCATCACTGCCACCTGGCTAGCATCAGGGTTGGAAGGAGATATGGGGTGACTGTGAGAAACAATGGCTCGGGCTGCGACGTTTCGATGCCCCGTAGCCGCTCTATGTGCTGTCAAACCGCGTACTGGTGGTCTTAGGAGCTGGCCGAGTTAAGGCGCTCCTGTATGGCTAGGAGAAGATACAAGCGGACTCGATAGCGTAATGAGCCGGTTGGCAAACATGACCTAAGGGCTGCGCGAAACGCGCAAAAGATCGGCATTAAACGGGTGAAGACCAGAACCTAAAAGATATTGGTGGAGTCCTTGAATAGGGACCCATGGGAGTGCCCTTACAAAATTGTGACCGGCAAATTACGGCCATGTGCACCTCCAATCACCAAGCTTCTCAACTCTCAGTTCCTGCAAGAAATTGGGAACACACTGTTTCCAGTTAGAGGCGGGGGAGGATGGAAATTCCGTCCTACGTGGGACCCCCCCCCCCCTAGAGATGGTCCGCGGAAATGGAGTAATTAAAGAAGAGATGGTGATGGTCTACGCCAGGGCAGGGATCCCAATCCGGATGGAATCTAGTTGCCCCGGAAATTGACAAGGCACCTTTTTACCAAATGTCTCAAGGAGGGCAGATTTTTCCAGGAATAGTAGTGGGCCATACTTGTCTTTCTGAAAAAAGAGAGCAAACAGTCCTTCTGCGTATAGGCCCATTTGCCTACTGGACGATGCGGGAAAAATGTTGAAGCGAGTTATCGCTGTCCGCATCGTCCTGAATCTATCCCGAGATAGCCCCAATCTTTCCGAGGATGGCAACTCGCGAGGTTCATCATGGAAGAAGAGTACTTTTGTTTTCGTAGGGGCAACCCTCAGGCCCAAATCCTCAATTATGCCAGTGACGCAGGCAATCGCCACATTGCTATTGGCGACCGCCCTTCCCCAGGAAGACTCACCACGAGTGTATCATCCGCATAGCAGGAGACGTGGCAGTCAAGGGGGAGAATTTACACAGGACAGCGTCATACGCGACGTTCTACAGCAGGGGAGCCCAACACAGACTCCTGCACAACGCTGCACTACATCTCTCTCGTTGCAAAGATTCCTGGCGGCAGTAAAAATTTTCAAAACCAATACCAGAGGACCAGAAAGTTTTATATCTGTTGCACTACATCGAGTGTACAGCATTTGATGTCATTTGCAACAGGCTGGTGCCAGCCGATCCATACTCGTGAAACATTTGTTACGATTCAGAGTCTGGGCGAGTTTTACGCACCAGAATCTTTGGAGATAGCGGAAAAGTTTCAATTCTACCAATGAAAATAGAAGAAAAATGAATCAATTAAGGAATTTGTGGCTGCGTTAAATTAAGTGTACACTGTAATTTCGAGGCATACTTAAACACGGGATTAAAGAACCAGTTAGTTTTCGGCTTGGCAAGTCGCAGGGTCCAATCCAGATTATTGGAAATGAGAGAGTTAACTTTCGAGAAGGCAGTACAAACAGCAATGGAGCTATCCGAGGATACACAGCAATTGCAGTTAGATATGTCGAGTACTTTGATGATAGGGACAATAGATCGAAGAAGAAACCACAACAAAAAAAGAAGTTTATTGCAAAATAGTTCAAAGGAAAAGACGAATCTGTCAAACCTAAAGTCATTAAAGCTCATATAATTCTCCATTACGAATACAAATACTAAAATTTCATGTTTCAAATGTGACGATAATCATTTTGCTAGTATTTTGGACCGTAAAATTAAATGTAACAATTGCGGAACGCCAAGCTATCTTCAGAAGGTTTGCATAGGAACAAAGCGTGCGACAGCAAATCAAGTCAAAGAGATTCTAATTGTGGAACATTTGGAACATCATGACAGATTCTATAAAACCTTTATAGTAGAAGGATGACCTATTCGTTTCGAAATTAATAGCCAAGCAGCAATTTCAATCGTTAGTGCAGGTATAGCACGTAAATGCTTTCCTCGGATACAGTTAAAGCCCACGATTAATTACTTATTGTAAGACGTTCATTCAAATAATTGGTATACTGACCATTAGAGTTGTTTAAGGAGGACATTCGGTCAAATTTAATTCGTACGTTTTTAATATGGAACAGCAACCGTTGGTGAGACACAAATGGATACATCAATTACAATTATCTTTGATGGATTTAATCAATACAATGAACACTATACGAGTAAATTCAAAGGATCGAATTACGGTTTTATTAAGACGTTATCGAGAAAAATTAGATTTTTTGTCTACAAACATACATGGTATTAAAGTTAGGTTAATTACAAAGTAGAATGCAAAACTGGTGTTTCTAAAAGCGCGAACAATTCCTTTCAAATTACTACCGTTAATAAAGCAGGAATTACAGACTCTAGAATGATATGGTATTTTAGAAAAAGTTAATACGTCCCGATGGGTTATCCCCATCATTCCGGTATTTAAGGAAGAGAATCGAGTATATATTTCAGCATCACAATTAATCCTAACTTACTAATAGATGAGCACTCACTCTCTATCATTGATGAATTATTTGCAGGTATCAATGGCGGAAGATACTAAATTCACGAAAATCGATTTGTAACAAGCCTTCTTTTAACTAAGAAAGGGAAGAAGATTGCAAATTGTTAATGTTAAACACTCACGAATCTTTTTAGATGTACGAGAGATTTATGTATGGAGTAGCATCGGTGCCGGCTATTTGACAACGCAAAATCGAGAATATTTTGCGTAAAATTTCAAGGGTTTTAATTTTTCTCGACAATATTAAAGTAACTGGTCTCGACGATGAAACACATTTACACTGCCTAGAATTAGTTTTACAGCATCTAGCCAATGCGAATATTAGGATAAATGAAAGTAAATGTGAACTTTTTAAAGATACTATATATTACTGCGGATATAAAATCAATAAAGACGGAGTACACAAAACTGTATAAAAATGCAAACAATTGACTAATTGCCACGACTGAGTAACGTGGGGGAATTATCTTTTACCTCATTGCATCAATACAATAATAAATTGTATTGCTTGGTCTTTACAAGAAATATTAAAATCTTTGTTAGAATCTTGTTCTTTTTTTTCATTATAAAAACACTGATAATCAACATGTGAGTCAACTGAGTATTTTTGTTCGAATGTAAAACGATTTTTCATATGTCGGGGAGCTTTTAGATTTTGTTCCATTACATAGAACAACAACAGTGATATCTTCGAAGTTGTCAATTAAACTCTTAAAAAATTTGGCACTGATTTTTCAAGATGCAGTAATTGCAACTGACGGAGCGAGAGTAATGATAGACTCAAAAATTGGATTTCTTGGTCAAATAGGCAGCGAGATTTAAAATTCTCTTTTATTGTATAATTCATCAAGAAGCGTTATGTGAGAAAGTAATTAAACTGTGCAATGCAATGCAAGTTATTATAAACCATTGTTAATACCATTAAAGGCGGCCACAAATTTCTTTCGCATAGAAAGTTTCAACACTTTCTCGAAGAGCATAACGCAGTTTATGTATTAGGTACGCAACTATGCATTTTCATCAAAATAACAGCGAAAACTTAGTTGCGCACCTAATAGATGTACCTCTGTATTGAAGTTCGGTGACTTAGTGCAGGAAAATGCCTAGAAAAGTTCTTTGCTATAAGAAAAGAGATCTTACAAGAAACTTTGGATATAAAATTTGATGAATTTAAATCTTTTCTTTAAAATTTAGACTCGCTTTGCGAACTCGTTCTTCTAATGGATTTAACGAACCATTTGAATAATTTAAATCTCCAGCTGCAAAAGACTAATTAAACTATTTCTTAGTTTCACATATTGATTCATTTCGCAAGAAAAATTAACATTGCTCAAATATAACTAATCTGTGCTTCGCGGGTTTTCTCCATGTCTTGGTCCATTCTTGATGTGCCAACGTTTCGTGGGCCTTGCAGTCCACTTCATCAGGGCGAGGAGCAGCCTGATACTCTGCTCAAACATTGCTCTAACATTGCTCAAAGATTATATTTGAAACGTTTTTCATTTTTATCCATCTTGCCAAATTCTCTTCGAAGAATATGACATTAGCTATAATTTTCAAAAACATTTATTTTTATTAGAATCCTAACAAATCAATTTAATACACGTTTTAATGATTTCAAGACACTTAGAAAAGATTTAATCTGATTTGAAAATCCTCTCACTATGCAAATGAAGAACAAGGCCTAAATCTTCAGATAGAACTATGCGATTTGCAATGCGATATTTTTTTAAAAATATGATCAGAAAAGGGTGTTGACTTTTTTTAAATTTTAAATGCATCGCGGTATCCATCTCTCAGAAACTTTGGTCTTCGAATTTTTTGCATGTTTGTCTCTACATATTTATGCGAATGCTCTTTTTCCAAAATGAAAATAATAAAAAATGATAAACGGTCTTCTTTGAGCGACGCATCGTTATCCTCGCTGATACGAATTGATTCTTCCAACATCTCTGTGGATACACCATTATCAGTAGAATTGAGCAAACGACTCAAAAAATAAAAATAATTTTTTTATATAAATAAATTGACTGTTTCTATTTTCTTTGGTCCTTCGATCTTTTAGTATATTTTACGATATAGTTTTGTTTTCCTGCCAAGTTATTAGGTGTTGGAATTAATTCGTAGCGTTTTACAAGTGATGGGAAGTACTTTCATTAATGTATTTTTTAATGCTCATGTGAAATAAATAACATTCTTTCATTAAAAACGCTACGAATTAATTCCAACACCTAATATATTGGATTTAATTCTTGTTTTTGTGGAAGACCTACCGGACCTACTGGGGTAACTCACATTTAAAAAAACGCAACTTACAGAATCTTATGGGTGTTGTGGAAAGCTATTGTCGAAATGTATGTTATCATAAGTAATGTATTAAAAAACTATGTATTAGAAACTATTTAAGATATAAGTATATCATTAAGGAACAATGAATAATAACAATTTTATTATATGTTAATAGTTAAATTATTTAATAAAAAACATGTTTCAATCATAATTTGGCGAAAGGTACGCTCCCAGTATATTTCTGGTATAGGGACGCTCCTGAGTCAGCGTCAAGTGAACGCTCGGCGATCCGGTCGCCGAGCCTCGAGCGGTGTGGGTCGCGCGTCGGAATCGGCTCGAAATGTATAAATCCTTGCGAGCATTGATGTAGTAAATACTCATGAAATCACGATATTGCAGAGCATGCCAATTTCGGTAGATAGGTTAGCGCAGGCTCATTCTAAAAGACACGCAACTAAAAGGCATTCTGGTCGCATTGCGTGAAAAAAGAGAAATTCACGCGAAATTACGTTTCAATATAAATCAGACAGCATTCAGTATACAAAAAAATATTCTTTTCTGTAAGTGTAAAGTCGTTATACCAAACTCTTTACATTGAATGGTTTCTAAAAGAATTACACAAAATCAATTTCGGCATCGCAAAAATGAAGGCGCTTGTGAGAACACTGTTTTGCTAGCCTTGGCTAGATAAGTCCATTGAAAATTTGGCAAATAGCTGCATTATATTGGCATTTAGTTGCAGTATTTATAACTCATACCGCAACGACCCACGAAAATAGA
Organism: Acromyrmex echinatior; assembly: GCF_000204515.1. The sequence continues at coordinate 248,259 of NW_011626996.1, read as the reverse complement.
AGTCCACGAATGAGAACCTACTAAAGAATTTTTCGAAAGAGTTCATGTAGACTACGCAGGCCCCTTTATGGACATGTATTTTTTCATACTCATTGATGCTTTTTTTAAATGGCCATTTGTCCACATAGTTAAAGACATTACAGCGAAAAGCACTATCCCGAAATATAAAGTGATTTTCATGGATTTCGGCTATTCGATGATTATGGACAATGGCTGAAATTTTCGATCGTTTTCGATCTGAATTTTTATAATTTCTAACAGGTAACACCAAATGTTACATCCAAATTTACAGCCCCTTCTCATCCAACCACCAACAAACAGATGGAAAGATTCGTTTAGACAATGAAGAATTTTACGAAAAATGTTCATAGATCCGAGAAATAAAGGATTATCATTAAACGAAGCATTACGCAAATTTCTTATATAATATCGAATAACGCCACACTGCTACCGATATTTCCCCGGCTGAATGTATGTTTAAGCGACAAATACGAATACAGTTACACAACTATAGCTTGTGTTCAAACAAACGAGAATTCGCAAGTAATAACGTAAATAAAAAAATTCGTGAATTTTTGGTGGGAGAGGGCGTGAGATGCCATAATTACAAAGCTGCAAAGAAAAATGGAAATTTGGAAAAATTACTCGTCAAGTTGCACTACCGGATAATATTAGAGGATGATCGAGTATGGGAAAGGCATGTTGACTAAATCCTTCGACCCAAGAACAATGAAACAACCCAATAGACGCATATGACTAAATGGACTTCGAAAGGCCAGAAATATTGAATACTCAAGAGCAAGTCACAGTGTCGTAAGAGGATAATAATAACGACGAACTGCCATCCAAATCGGGGGAGATTCATCCATCTTCAGAGGAAGAAACTGGTATGTCGAAACCAGTCAGAGTGCGGACAAGAGATCTTCCAGCACGTAACCGGATACCGCCATCATGAGTAGCGGATTTTTTGGTTGGACCAACCAAAGAAGTAGCCTTTTCTTTTTAGACGGGCAGGAATGTTGTGCAAGATGCTAATTTAAATATACCGCAAAACAATTTAATGATAAGATGGCGTACGATTTGATCGGCGGCGCTTTTCCGTTGCTGCTTCCTCTTCCCAGGATTTATTTTATGTATGTTGGTATCCGGCCGCCAGAATTTGAGAATGTTCATAGACCCGGACATTATAATTAAAGAAAAGATTATTGAGAGTTCTTGACTTTTGTTTTCGAACCTTAAGTTTTATCTGCGAATACACAATAACACTTTAACAACAATATTGTAAAATATCCGATTGGTTCAATTGTCGCTTATCAGCTTTTATTTTGAAAAAAAAAAGAAAAAAACAGAATATGTGTTAGTTCAGGAGTTTCTGTACTTTATAATTATAAAGATAATTTCATGATAACCGTTACATTACTTTTATCAGCACGTGTAAATACCACTTCTTTATTTTCTTTACACCTTGTGTCATATAATTAACCATCTTATTAATTTTCTTGTTAATTTTCGTTTCAGAAATTCTCATATGTGGATTATTGTAGAGAAAGCGATGGAATTCAAAGGTAGCAATATTCCTAATTTTAAATCAATTTTAGTTAAATAATCAATACTTTCGATATCCTTGATAAATTCTTTGATTGTGTGTACCTTATTGGGAATCTGGATGACTAAATTTACTACACATTTGCAATAAACAAAAGACAGTCGGAGAGATAATTATGTCGGTCAAATTAAATTTTAGCCGTCGCTTATAATTTCTTAAAAAGTTATTAGCAAAAAAGTTCATCAATAAAACTTAACTTTTGTACACGACTGCGTTCTGATGAAACAAATTTCCTGCTTTAATAGCGCAAAATATTTTTTTATATAATTTTTAGTATAATTTTTGTGTCTTTAGAGCAGAGAATTTGTCCGAATTTCTATGCTTATATGTGGAATCTTACGATCGTAATCTGTCGATCATAAACAGATGATACTGGTTAATTTTGCCTACGTAAATGTTATATCTGAGGAATTTTTGCATGATATTTTATCTTTCACGTTGAAACAAGCATACATGAATAATCGGAAACGTGAGATTCGGAATAGATTTGGTTAAATCATAAGGTAATTTTATATTTTAACAAATAAATGAGGTTATATATTATGAAATATTTGTGACATATATATCAATCGTTATAGGAATTTGGGCGACGGCGACGTAGTCGTGTTTACAGTTACAGTGTTTATTTTCGCGAAATGTTAGATTCAAACTTCTATCCATATAAAAAGAATGGAAATATCAATTATGCATAATAAAATTTTTTCTGCTTTACAAACTCAAATTCTTTGTTTTAAAATCACATTTTTTAAATAAACTTTTTGTTAACAATTTTTTAAGAAACAACAGCTAAAATTTGTTCAAGGTCACTCGGAGTTATGACCTTGACAATATATGTCAAGGTCAAAGTCATTAGAGGATAGTCCCTTATGCTGCATAATTACCCTAAATTTTAATAATTTCATTTGATTCTTAGTTGTCATATCTCAGTTTATTATACGTTGAAAACATATTTATGATTGCTCCTATGGATATGATCCCACATTGTAGACACATTTAATAATCAATATAAAAGACTTAAATTTACAGTAGAATATGAGGAAAACCATTTTATTTAAACTTTTTTGAGCTATATCTGTCATTAACAGAGATAAAAAAATCATTATTATTGACCACAATATTGATCACAAAAATTATTTTCAAATAGATATTTATCCTTTTTCTCAAATCACATGTCATAAAAAAACTATATTCGAGTTAGTTGATAGGGCCGTTTTGTTATCCAACCCATCTTTTTACAGAAAGAACTTGAAATCCGTTATTGAAATTTTAATAAACAATGGTTATTCTCTGAACATGATTTAACCACATCAATTAATCCATATCAAAAAGAATTAAAAATTTAGCAGTCAACAGTTCTGTAATGACAATTGAAAGTAATACTGAAAATGAAGATGTAATAACAAACAACATAATTGTGTTTCTATACATTAAATCCATTACGAATAAGATTCCGAATGTTATAAATAAATCAAAAACTATGGATGTCTTAACAAATTGGATAGATTTATCAATGATGCACAAAAATAAAACTCAACATCAAGAAAATAACAATGTAATTTATGAAATTAATTGCAATGAGTGTGATGTCTTTTATGTCAGACAAATGAAAAGATAGCTTTATAATAGAATAAAAAAAACATCATAATAATACAAGATTAAATCAGTCCAAACACTCAGTGAAACACATTATTGGTTCAAATCATAGTTTTGATTGAGAAAATTTGTCGAAACTTTAGATCATGAGACGAATTTCCGAAAAAGAACAATTTCGAAAATGATTCACATAAAAGAACAAAAAAAGACATAAATTTAATGAAGAATACTTTGAGTTATTGAATGGACCTTATTTTAACATACTTGATCCTTTCCAAAACGTCTGACAATCAATAGCTGTTTTATTATACAGACAGTTTTTTATTTTGATTCAATAGACTATTCTGTAAATTAACATAAGTCTGAACAAATCATTGTAACTTCTTCCTCATTATCTAATTATGTTACTCATTTAATCATAATTTGACATTTAATTATGCAGAATATATTATAATAGAATAGTTGTTGATGAAAACCTCGATCGAATTATCGGTTTTTTATGAAATTGTGACTGAGCCGGATTCTCAACAACAACCGAAGGATTTAGGAAAACACACTTTTATATTTTGGATTTCTGACTTGATATTTATTTTGACTCATAATATTTTAACGCACTAATAAATATTAAGATTAGCTCAGAGTGATAATTTTTATTATTTATTATGTATGTTCGATGACTTTTTAAGGGGTTATAAAAATGTTATTATTTATTATCACTGAGGAAGACTTTGTAAGTCGAAACGTTTGAATTTTATATTATTGTACAAGTAATTAAAATAAATTTCATCTTATGAATTAATTGTAGCTCATTAAAAAGCCTTAATATTAATTATATTGTGTTGTATTTATACAAGCTTATTGTTTTATATTTCATTAAATAGTTTCAGTAATCTATGCAAAATCGGAGAAAATAAAATCAAAATGCACAAAGATGTATCTTGCGAAATTGCAGCATTTTTGCTGTACCTATGAATGTAATTAACATAACCGCTGTTTCTTTATCAGTTTATAATTTCTCCACCACAGATGACGCGACATTACGTATAATAACAAACATATTTAAATGGTCCATCCATTGCACCGATCTATCGATAGCATACTTACCTAAGATATGAAACAAATAAAATGACGAATTTTTATTCCAATTATTATAAATATTTCCTAATTTTTATATTCTATATATGTTTTCTATTTTTATCTTCTTATATTTATTTATATTTTTATTTGTTTATTTTTATGTGTGTATATATACAGCGCATCTCAGAATTGGCATATACCGCCAATTACCAACTTATTCTCTACGAAATTCTAAAACGAAAAGCTGAATGGTGAGCTATTGAGGTTAATGAATGGGAATCACGCGTGGAATTCAAGCGATCAGGGTCGGTACTAGGGCTATTTATTTACTTCAAAGACTTCGACATTCAAAATTTTAAAGTTTCGACATTAAAATCTTGATGATTCGAAGTTTTGAAGGTTTCGGAGCTTTGAATCTTCGAAATTTCAAAACTTCGATACTTCAAATTTCGTAGCTTCAAACAATCAAAATGATATTATTAATTCTCTCTCTCTCTCTCTCTCTCTCTCTCTCTCTCCCCCTCTATTACTATTAATTCAATATAATAGTAATAGTATCACAATAAATGCACACATTCACATAATTATACCAAATCTAAAATGAAATGTTGAATGTTGTAATTACATCGTTAAATTAAAGAAATATATAAATTTAATCATTTTTATTGATTGTACTTAAACTTTCCGTTCTTCATTTTGTTTTATGCTGAGTAACACTTATTGTTAGTGAAGTCAAAATGTTCACGTTAATTTGTTATAATTTTATTCCTTCATTTCAAAATATTTTTACTTTCTTAATCTTCTTAATCTTCTTAATCTTCTTAAGTCCCTGTTTCAGCAAAAGCAAAAAAATAACATTTGGAAAGAACTGAAGAAAAAAAAAATATTTCTGACATAAAAAGTACATTGCAAAAATCAATTTTGCAACCAATTGTTATAAATAAGTAAATAAAAGTTAGTTGCAAGGAAAACTTAATTACATCAATAAATTTCGGAATAATTACTAAAGAAGCATGTAAAACTTTTTTTTAAATTGTTTATTTTGTTATATTTGTTTTTGTTATATTGTATTCACACAGATTCGAATTTACATTTTGCATAAATTTATTTCATCATAATAATCGATATTGTTTTAGACCTTTCAGAAATCATAGCTACTTATAAACTTTGTATTTCTTATGTTTATTTTGATTCTTGTGTTTATTGTAATTTATTAATATATTATCATATTCATGTGATTCATTTTATATTTTAATCACTTTCCTCGATTTTAAAATTCTATCTCGATTTTCCGTTCTCCAAAATTATTTTATATTTAAGAAAATTTACAATTCGTTAAGTCGAAATGTTCATATTAATTTATTATTCTTTATTCATTCATTTAAAATAAAATTATTTTTATTTTTTTAATTTTCTTAATTGAAATGTTTTATTGAGCATTGTTTTTTTTTACAAGTGTATCAAGTTTGACTCAATCTAATGATTAATATGTAATATTTTTTTAGAATCAAATTTAAATAATGGGCTATCGAAATTAAAAAATCAAAAATATAGTGCTACGGACAATGAGAACTTTACACAGCGCGGGAGTTGTTGCGCAATTTATATAATAGTTATAAACTCTTCACATAATGTATTGGAAACAACTTTTCAATACAGGCTTAATTCGTACATTTCGATTTACTTTGAATCTTCAGCAAATTCGTAGAATATAAATCCAATGGTCCTGCCAATACATATATTAGATTCTACGAATTTGCTGAAAATGGATTGAAATAAACCGAAATGTGCGAATGAAGTCTATATTGAAAAGTCGTTGTTTCTAATACATTATGTGAAGAGTTTATGACTATTATATAAATTGCGCAACAACTTCCACGCTGTGTAAAACTCTTAGGCTAATTCTACAATGTACTTTTTGTTTTGTATTTCTTGCTGTTTGTCTTTTGTTTTATTGACCAAAAAGGCAAGAGACAAACAGCAAGAAACAGGAAACAAAGAGCTCATTGTATTTAGAATTAGTTTCATTGTCCGTAGCACTATATTTTTGGTTTTGTATTTATGAAATGTAGGATTTTCTTTATATATGAACGTTTGTCTCCCTGTTTTCGTTTTTGACATAACCTCGTTTATAGTCGTATTGTCCATTGCCAGAGTCACATTTCAACAAACAAGATTTTCTCAAAAGTGTTCCATTTTGTTATTTGTTTTGAATTTCGTAAGGATATGAATTCAACCGATATTCATGTAATTTTTTTATATGAGTATAAACTTGGTATAATAATGCTGCAAAAGCTGCACGCAATATAAACCAAGCATTTGGGGAGAATACTGTTAACGATCGAAAAGTGCAGCGTTGGTTTGAAAAATTTCGGTCTGATGATTTTTCCATACAAATTGAACTGCATGGGAGATCCAAAACATCTGTGAAAAATGATGCTCTGAAAGCATTGATGGAAACGAATCCAACTGTATCTACAAGGGAACTTGCTACCAGAATGAAAGTTGACCAACCTTTCTGAAATTGGCAAGGTGAAAAAAATGGATAAATATGGGTACCGCACGAACTAACCGAGCGAAATAAGCTGGATCAATTGAATGTATGCTCATCATTACTAACCCGATTTCATTGAGAGCCATTTTTCGATCGGATTATTACTTGTGATGAAAAATGGATTTTTTACGACAATAGGAAAAGGTGTGCTCGATGGCTTGATAGAAATGAAGCTTGTGCTCATACTCCAAGGCCATCACTTCATCCACGGAAAATTTTAATAACAGTTTGGTGGAATGTGACTGGAGTAATTCATTACTCATTCCTTCGAACTAGGGAGACAATTACAGCCCAAAAGTATTGCCAGTACATTGACGAAATGCATGAAAAATTAAAAATTATACGCTCATCACTTGTTGATCGGCATGGCCCAATACTTCTCCACGCAACGCTCGGCCGCATACGTCGTGTAAAACAATTGCGAAATTAAATGAATTAAAATATGAAATTTTGCAGCACCCAGCTTATTCACCGGATTTTTCGCCAACCGACTTTCATTTTTTAAACATTTAGAACAGTTTTTAAACACGGGCTAAACAGTATGAAAATGAAAACAGAAAATGAAAACTAAAAAATTCCATATCAGAGTTTATTGATTCTAAAGATCAGAATTTCTTTAAGACAGGTATCTATGCAATCTCGTATCTATAAAATCTCGTTGGGAAAAGTGTATTGAAACAAATGGAGCATATTTTGATTAAATAAACAGCTTTTGAAAAAAGATATGCAGTTTTATATATTCACTTAAAAATCCGACATTTCACCAACCTAATAATATTCCCAAATGTTTTTAAGAATATCAGTCTTTATGCATATACTATATGTTAACTAATTTTTTTTATTTATAATATTTTTAACATGTATAAAGGGCATAACCGAATAAGCGTATGAAAAATGCCCTCAATCTAAATTCAATTTTGAGTACTTCACATTGTTAAGCTTGATAAAAGATTACTTTACATAAAATTTTAATCTGCTAGACTTATCCTTATGTAGTAGTAATGGTGAGAAACGTCAATTTCAATTTTTTATTTTTATTTTCTTACCATGTGGATTAAAAAATAAAAAAAAATCTGACATATTTTTTGGCATGATATTATATATGAAAAGAATTTTTTTTAGATTTTTGACAAAAAATTTAAATTTTAAAAAATGAAAAAATTTTTAATGAATGTTCCTTATTGAAAATATTTGCATATTATCTTCAAAAAATTATGAATTAATTATTCCATGATGAATGCAATACGTCGTATTCAGATTTTGTAAAGGTGGAGCATTGTTTCAAAAATTAAAAATCAGTTTTTTAATATTCTTTATTTGTATTTTCCTGCCAAAAATGTATTTAGTATAATATTATTATATTTATACATATATTATTATAATTATACATTATTTTTAAATATTTCATATAATATGACATGTGTAATCAGAAGTAATCGATTTTTTAAATGAAATTATAGGAAAAAATATATATATCGATTTTTTCAATGAAATTATAAGAAAAAAATATACATTTTATTTTTTTATATTTAATTATTATACTAACGTCGTTTATATCAAATTTGTGTGTACCTCAATTAATATGTTGTAAGATTTCATATAATGATCAAGTTTTTTTACATTGACTTACATTATTTGAATTCTCATATTTAAATGTTTATGTCACACTTTCAAAAGAATGTAAATTACCATCTCTCTCTCTCTCTCTCTCTCTCTTTCTCTCTCTCTCTCTCTCCCTCTCTCAAATGATAGTGAGCATAAAGTTATCTTTTCGAGAGAGAGAGAGAGAGAGAGAGAGAGAGAGGGAGGAGAGAGAGAGAGAGAGAGAGAGAGAGGGAGGAGAAAGGCAGAGAGAGAGAGAGAGAGGGAGAGAGAAAGAATGATAATTTACATTCTTTTTGAAGTGTGATATAAACGTTTAAATATGAGAATTCAAATATTGTAAATCATTGTAAAAAAACTTGATCACTGCAGGAAATCTCAAACATATTAATTGAGATACACAAAAATTATTTGACACAAATGACGTTAGTATAATAATTAAATATAAAGAAATTAAATGTATATTTTTTTTTATACTATTAGGTGTTGGAATTAATTCGTAGCGTTTTACAAGTGATGGGAAGTACTTTCATTAATGTATTTTTTAATGCTCATGTGAAATAAATAACATTCTTTCATTAAAAAACGCTACGAATTAATTCCAACACCTAATACAATTTCACTTAAAAATTCGGTTACTTCTATTTGCCATATTGTATAAAATATTTCAAAATAATAAAATAAAATAAAATATCGATAATTATAATAATATATTTAGAAATATAACAATATTATATTCTTGAAGCTTCCACGAGAGCTTTCTATATAAAGATTATGCGTTTCGCGGATTTCCTCCGTATCCAAATCTATTCTTGGAATACCAACCTTTCATGAACCTTGCAGTCCACTTCATCAGGATTCAGCCTGATACTGAACTATTCCTCTGGGCTGTTTCTTTTATATTATGTTATTTATTGGAGTGGCGGGGGGAGAGATGGGAGAAATTGGTCGGTCTTCAATAACCGAGAGAATGGTTTTCTATATTTTTTTTATGTTGTAACCATTATCTCTATTTAGATTGTTAGGGTGTTTGTGTCTATGGTTTCGCTATACTTCCTTGGAAAGTATGATGTAATGTTGGCTATTGTGGTCAACAGTATTTGATGGCCTGTTTCGATGTTGTGTTCTGATAATGCTGACTGCGTGGTGTGTTTTAGCCTAACATCACGTTGGTGTTCTTCTATGCGTAGGTTGACCATTCTCCCGGTTTCTCCAATGTATACTTGCAGGAATAAGTAATATTTTGTATATTTCTGCGGAGCTGAGTGGAGGTCTTTGATCTTTAGGATTTCCTAAGATTTGTTCTATCTTTTTGGGTGGTTTGAAGACAGTTTGGATATTGTGTTTGTTTAATATCCTGCCAATTCGATCTGTTGTTTCTTTGACATATGGGAGAATGGATAGAATCTTTTCATCTGATTGTGTATCTGAGACCGTTATCTTGTTTGCATGTTTACTGATTATTTTGGTTATGTCTTTTTCGTCATGTCCGTTTTTCTATAAGATTTAGATGGTTTAGTTCTGTTTGTAGATGTTCTTTGTCAGAGATGATGAAAGCTCTATGGAGTTAATTGCAGACTGTTTTTGTGCTGGGTGGTGGTGCGACTTGGCATGTAGGTATCTATCTATCGTGTTGGTTTTTTGTACACTTAATGGCCTAAGATATCGTCAGCTTTTTTAGAGACAGGAACATCTAGAAAGGAGAGTTTTCCATTTTCTTCTATGTTTATAGCGAAGTGGATATTTAGATATTGATTGTTGAGGAAAATTGGGAGTTTACAGAGTTCGGGTCTGACGTCTCTCCATATCACAAATGCGTCGTTTACATAACGGAACTAAACTTCTGGTTTTTTGGATGTTTTTCTGAGGAAAACCCTCTTTCTCAAAATGCTTCATGAAGATGTTGGCAATTATAGGAAAAATAGGAGAGCCCATTGCCGCTCCTGAAGTTTGATCATAAAATTGGTTGTTATAAGAAAAGTATGATTGTTAAGCAGTGCTCTGCGGGATGAAATCGGAGGACTTCATATGAAGTCTTTATTATTTTTAATGTGTCTTTTATTGGGACCTATGTGAAAAGGGATTCTACGTCGAAACTTACAAACAGATTTATAGGTTGTAGTCGGATTTTTTGGATCTTTTGTAACTCAAGTCCTTTGAGTTAGTTATGTGTGATTCGGATTTTTCACTATCTTCGAATCATCCAAAAAGATAGGATAAATCTTATGAAATCCTATCAGGTATGTAAATATGAAACCGGAATTTTTTAATAGAAAATACACGTTTATTGCATAAAAATGATAAAAAATATTTTATTCGAAGTATTGCCCATCGCTAGCTATACATTTTTCCCACCTGTCTGACAATTTATGGATGTCACGCCAAAAAAATTGTTGCTCTTTTGAGCCAAACCAGTCATCTAACCATTTTCGTACATCTTCGTAAGAAGTGAAGCGCTGCTGAGCAAGTGCGTGTCCCATCGATGCAAATAAGTAGTAATTGGACGGAGCCAAGTCTGGTGAGTAAGCCGCATGCGAAAATATTTCCCAACCAAACACCTCAATCGTTTCCTTGACCAGTTTTGCTGTGTGTGATGGTGCATTATCATGAAGTAAAATCACTTTGTGTTGTCTTTTTTGATATTCTGGTCGTTTTTCACGCAAAGCTTGATTCAAATTGATCATTTGTTGTTGGTAGCATTCAGTATTAACGGTTTCGCCAGGTTTTAGCAGCTCATAATAGATCACACCTTTCTGATCCCACCAAACACAGAGCATTGTCTTCCGTCCATAGCGATTTGGCCTTGCAGTCGATGTCGATGGTTCGCCTGGAGTTACCCATGATCTTTTACGCTTAGAATTCTCAAAATATATCCACTTTTCATCGCCAGTCACAATTCGATGGAGAAATGACTTTCTTTTGTACCTGACGAGCAGCATTTCGCAAGTGATTTTTCGGTTCTCCTGCTGTCTTTCATTCAGTTTATGTGGAATCCATTTTCCCATCTTTCCCATGGAAAATCAAACGTATAGAGACGGCTTCTCGTGTCACATTCAATTGAGCCGTGAGTTGTTGTTGAGTATGAGCGTCATCCTCATCCAACAATGCTTGCAATTCGTTGTCTTCAAACTTTTTCGGTGATTTTCTACGTTCTTCGTTTCTCACGTCAAAATCGCCACTTTTGAATTTTTTAAACCACTCAAAGCACTGTGATTTACCAAGAGCATATTCACCATAAGCTTCGACAAGCATTCGCTTCTGCAGCAGTTTTCTTCAAATGGTAACAGAAAATCGATACTGTCCGCAAATCCAGGCACAAAATTTGACATGTTCAACGCTATTACAAACTATACTGTTGTATGAAACTTGTATTGTTGTGAGTTGAAAATCTTTGTCAGAACAAGGAAATGGCATCAATGACGCGGTCTGACGGCTACTACATTGACAGCTATGGCCATCTATTGGTAAATTCCGGTTTTATATTTACATACCTGGTAAAGATCAAAGATCTCCACCCAGTCCCGCAGGAGTATACAAAATACCTTGTTCCTGCGGTATACATTGGGCAAGTATACATTGGAGAAACTGGGAAAATGTTCAACTTACGCAAAAAAACACCAACGTGATGTCAGGTAAAAACACGCCATACAGTCAACATTATAAGAACACAACATCGAAACAGGACATCAAATAGTGTTTGATCACAATAACCAACATTACATCATACTTTCCAAGAAAGAATAGAGAAGCCATAAAGATACAAAAACACCCTAACAATCTAAATAGAGATAATGACTACACATAAAAAAAATATGAAAAACCATTCTCCCGATTATTGAAGATAGACCAATTTCCTCCACCTCTCCCCCCCCTCCCCCTCCACACCCACGATTCTCTTATATCCCCTCACCACTCCAACAAATAATGTAATAGAAAAAGAACGGCCCGGAGGAACAGCTCAGTATTAGGCTGATCCGATAAAGCGAACTGAAACAAAGTTCACGAAACATTGGCATTCTACAATGGATTGGAGGAATTCCTCTGGACACAGAGGAAACCCACAAAACAATAACCTTTATAATAATATTATATTAATTACATTTCTGGCGAAAAATAAAGAATATTAAAAAACTGATTTTTAATTTTTGAAACAATGCTCCACGTCTTTAAGAAATCTGAATACGATATATTTCATTCGTCATGAAATGATTAATTCACCATAATTTTTTGAAGACAGTACTCAAATATTTTTAATAAAAAATATTCATAAATAATTTTTTTTCATTTTTTTATATTCATATTTTTCATTAAAATTTTTTTTAATTATAATGTTATGCTGAAATATATCAAATTTTTTCAAATGACAAACAGGGAAAGATCCTTTGCTTAAAGATGACCATTGTGGAGTTGTTTATAAAATAAATTGTTTTAATTGTGAATCTTCTTATGTTGGCCAAACAAAAAGAAAATTAAAAACTCGAATAAAAGAACATACGGCTGACTTAAGAAAATCCACTTCTGAGATTTCAATGGTTTCACGTCACCAGTTGAATGAGATGCACGAAATGGACTGGGATAATATCAGAATTTTAGACACGGAACAATCTTTAATAAAAAGAAGAATTTCTGAAATACATATTAAAAGCCAAATAAGTAGTATCAATAAGCAAAGTGACACCGAAGTTTGCCCGATGTTTATCTGCCTTTTCTAAAGAAAGATCTCTCTCACTCTTAATAAATAATTTTAGAACATCTAAAAATTTTGACACAAATATATAAATAGTGATAACATACATGCTATGACAAAAATAACACACAATGTCACGACAAATTTCCATCTGTGTAAAGGATGTACTTAAGATTCATCAAAAAGTTTTTTTGCTGTAAAACAGATAACGATTCTATGCTCATACTTTTCTACTTGAAAATATTAATGATAGGTTAATTTTTAAATTAGAAATTCTTGTTCTACATAATCTGAAATATGACAATTGGTACTGCAACATTATTTGTACAATGCACCTTCACATGATGAAAGAACACGTTTAAATATAATTATTTTACATGACTATTGAATATAAAATGTCAGATATTTGTAATTTTACGTTTTAAGAATATTGTGAATTTACTGAAGATGGCCAGATTGTGGCCGAAACTTTTAATGTTTTATTAATGATAATTAAATGTCACAAATAACATCTTCTGCTGGTTTTTATGTTCTTCTTTTCATAAGTTTTTCAAATTTTTTTTAATTTACATGGTAGGAAAATAAGAATAAAAAATTGAAATTGACGTTTTTCACTATTACTACTACGAGTACATGGCTAAGTTTAGCAGATTGAAATTTTATGTAAAATAATCTTTCACATTGTGTTGTACTCAAAATTGAATTTAATTTGTGGGCATTTTTCATATGCTTATTTAGCTATGCTTTTTACTATTCGTACTTTTCAAAGACATCATAAAATCGAAGCTTTGAAGACATCTTAAATTTCGAAGCTTCAAAGTCAAAAGTAACAGCTCTAGTCTGTACGACGGAAATTGGCGCGAGGCACTTCAGACACTTTTTATTATGTCAAAGCGTGTTTCTCATTACTCTGCCTTGCATTTAATCTAATTAATTAGTTAAAAATTGTTTAAAATACATCAATTTAAAAATTGTTTAAACATCGGTAAATTATTTGAAACAATCTAACTTTTGCACGTCAAATTGTCGGTTCGGAAAGCAAAAAAGACTCGAACGGTAAGGAGAGAGGCGGAAAGATAAAGATACGGTTTTATTATGAATAATGCGTTTAATCGATATAGATATATATAAAGCAAAAAGTGTATATGTGTCGGATTTGTACAATATGTGTTCGTGCGCGAATTGTGTATGTGTATGATGTGACAATTTTTATCAATCATTGTCGAAAATCGTTAGCAGGGGAATTGCGCATCCTCCCGGTGAACGCGCGTGTGAGCGCACCTGCGAACGTGCGCTACTTTCTTAATTATTTGTTTTTGTTCAATTTTTTCGTTAAGAATTTTTTTTCTTTAGTGGTTAGCCCCACGTTTAGAATCCACGGACCGTGCTCGGTAGTTGCAATTTCATACTGTAACTGTGCTGTCTCCACCATTGAGGAAAGGAAGACTGCAACGCCAAGAAGAGAGAAGAGGCGACGCCGCGCGTGAAGGACACCACAGATCGTACCATTTCATATATTTGTGTTATTATATATACAGCTGTTACCTCGAAGCTTTACATCGCACACCCTTTAAAGAATGCGACGGAACGAGAGAACTCCCGGCCACCGGAGGAACATTACAGACACCAGGGGACATATATCCTTGACGCGGAACCAATGGAAGAGCAGTCCGGACATCCCGCGCCAGCCCAAAAAATTTAGGGACCTCAGGTGAAAAAGGCTCAAGAAAAATTGAATTGCGCGATCTAAGACGCGGCCCGCGAGAACCTGTGCGGCACGCGCTGGAGGCGTAATTGATAGGAGTCAATCAGCGTGACGGTCCCCATAAGGGGAGGAGGGAGGAAGGGGCCGAACGGCCTGCGTGAATCTGCTCCCGGGACTCATTCTGTGGCTGAGCCCGACAATTGTAAGAAGATGTGCGCTTTCTCCTGCCGACGACGTTATGGCGAAAAGATTAGAGATCGCTGTCGAAAGTTGTCATGTGCGGAGTAGCTGAGAATCTTCTATCCGAGGGTAAGACAAGCGTCGCCGTCACTGTAGCTGCCGATCCGAGTTCGTAGCTTCGGGTGGATCACATGTAAAAAAAACTCGCGTGGCGGTAAACGGTCCATTTAATGACCGTCGTGTGAATCCATGAAATTGTGAGACACGTGCTATCCTCTCAAGCATTGTTATTAGGTGAATTACTAGTTGTCGAGTCGCACTCATCTCTCGTGCCAGTCGAGTCATTTTAGGCTTTCGTTTCGTCTTGTATCATTTGTGTCGTGCCGAAACGATTATTATGATCGTACGCGCTTTCGAATTAACGTTCGGCTTCGCAACAATGTTACCCTCTCGGATGTATTCCTTAGGATACAAGTTCTTGCACGCTATCAAAAAATCTTGTGGATAGTCGGTTGTCGTTTATCAGTCACTTCCTAAGATGACCGCGAAGAGAAATAAAAGTTCGTAGTATAAACTATGGTTGCCGCCCGGCGTTAGAAGTGAGTCGTTATTATCATTTGTGAATGCAGATTATATCGAGTCCAGCAGAGGAAGCAAAGCTCCGGATATCGCATATACACGATCCCTTAAATTCAATTGTTCTTTATTTCATTATTACTTGATATGTGATTCTTACAGTCTATCTCTCTCGCTCTCCGATAATTTTCTCACCTTTAACAATTCACCCCTGCCATCGCGAATTAATTGCGAATAATAATTTAAAAAAATTAAAGAGTAGCATGCTCTCTCTCTCGTACCTGGTGCCCAACTTATTTAGCGAAAAACTCTGATATTTGTGGAAAATCCATTTGGCTGTTGAGATCTTACGTTTTTCTAGAGCAAGAATACTTTTAAGTAAAAAAAGATTAAAGAGCACGCGACGAAATTGTGCGAGCATGGTTACAGTGTGTATGTTTGATCTTTCGCGGATCTCGCACACCGGATGCCATAGATGGCTTTTTATGACGCAGCGCAGTACTGATATGCTGCTTATGTTGGCAATCAGCGTGACAGCACGCAGCTAATTGGTCGGCGCGAACGTGAGTACACACCAAGCGCAAATCCTGTTTGCGGGTGCGGCGCGATATTTCGATGGATCTTGATGTTGACGCGATAGCGCAAAGAGCGCGGAAGATATCATTGGTAATCGATGGCCGAGAACTCTTGGCGGAGGCGGAGAAAACTTCCCTTAGCTATCGACTACCGTAAATGCGGCGAAAGTGGTTGCTCAAGACGGTCGAGAATCGCTCGACGGAGATAGCACGCTCTTATTCCCTGGCTATACTAGCGCGGTATGAGGAAGTTGCCGCGACTGGTCGGCGGCCGAGAAAGCTCGACAAGAGTTTCCTCTGTCCTGGGATTATCCTGTCGGTACAGCGGCTATGTAGGAAAACTGATCGATTGCTATCGAGAACTCTAGATGGTGACGGAGCCACCACCTCTCCACCACCTTGTCTCGCGACAGTCACCAGGAGTTGGAACGGACTGGAACAAAATTGCGACAGGAGTGGAGGATAATCGCAAGCGCGAGCAACAATTTTTCGACTTATGTAAGAATTGTTGCTTCCGCTCATATTGTTCCGGTCTTATTCGGCGATCTTCGCCGGCCGACAATACGAACGGAATACCGGTCAGCGGTACTTCGGCGGAATTCGGGTAACTCCAGCGGAATGGCTGTCACTGTGAATATGTGCAGTATACTGACTGTATAAAGCTTATATTACTGGAGGGGGGAACGAATATTCCCTCCGATCGAGCTGTGAGCAAGATCTAAAGGAAAAAATATCTTTCTATTCCCTTTTATCCTCTTTTGGCATATGCGCAGAAAGAAAAAAAGTTACTGAACAAGACAGAAATACATCTTCTGTCTCTTAGATCTTGCTCACACTTTCCATTCATTGCTTGAATAGGCCATTCTTCCTCCAATAGTATAAGCTCTATTGCTGACTGACAGCCAAGTGACAAAATGCGTATCGTTACATATTTAAAAACAATAAAATTGTTTATAAAATGATAATATTATTTAACGAATATTAAAATATATAGTTTAATAAATATTAAAATTATATAAGCAATGTCACAATTATTAAAAAAATTTTATTGTTGCTTCAAAAATAAAAAAATTTTTTAGTAATTAATAATTGTTTTAAAGATGCAAAAGTGTTTAAAAATTCTGCAATTTGTTTTAAAAATCCAAAAATGTTTAAATGTTATAATCATTGTTTATAATACGTTATCATTGCTAAAATCTGAAAAATTGTTTATAATACCTTATCATTGCTAAAATCTAAAAATTGATTAAAATGCCATATAAGTACTTTCAGAAATTAAAAATTGTTTAAAACATTTTATAATGGTTGAAAATTGTTTAAAACAGTTTATAATGGTTGAAAATTGTTATGAAATTCTGTATATTTTTTTTATTGCTTACAAATCGAAAAATTATCTAAAATACCTTAACATTGTTTTAAAAAGTTTTAATTACTATTAAAATCTGAAATTTATTCTGAAAAAAGATACTAATTATACATCCGCAAATATTATTAGGTGTACAAATAAGTTTCCGCCGTTTTTTAAAAATTAAGCATTTATTGTGAAAGAACGATAATGTTTTATTGATGTAAGTCAAAATGTAGTAAGTGCAAGTTCTTTTTGCGTTTGGCACGAATCTTCATTCAATAATGCTTTCAATTCCGCGTCTTCATACACTTTCGGCCTTTCGCTACGTTCTTTGTCTTCGACATCAATCATCCACGACAACTTCTCTCACTTAAGGCAGCCTCACCATATGCTTCTACAAGCAATCGATGAGCCTCAGCTGCAAATTTCTTCAAATTAAAGAAATAAATTAAAAGTTCCCGTAAATGACGCTTATTCGGCTAAAAACTCGGCATTTTCGCACAAAAAAAATATATGATGCTGATACAAAATCGCTAGTATTTCAAGGTTATGTTGTTGACAGATGATCCAACCTTACGATATAATGTTTTACATCAGACAATTTTAACCATAACTTGCTAGTGGCACAGTCTTTTGTCAAACGGCGGAAACTTATTTGTACACCTAATAAAAATATTTTATTATAATAAATTATATATATATATATATATACAGGGTGGCCTGTGATA